>JAMKCH010069889.1:0-15037 GCA_023653785.1 Ophioderma brevispina | reverse complement strand
TCCATAATTTAAAGTAATTTAATGTACTGGTTATGTGATTTTTTATGTATTTTATTGTTTTCTCTCTCATTCCTTTTTTTTTTAATTCGGGTTTTTTTTTATTTAATAAAATTATTTTTAAAAATTAATTATCAGTACAAATGGATGCACCAATTTCGAGGATTCTTTCATTAATAATTTGATAATTCAGTATAAAATGAAATTTAAAAGTTAAAAAAAAAAAAAAAAAAAAGAAATCCATATTTCACATCAAAAGCGCCCTCAATGTTTGTCTAAAAATTTTCCGAGGTCTATAACAACACTCCGTTTTTGTTAAAATACACAAACACCATAACGCTATATGCTATGCACATGAAATTTGGCACACCTATTCAGCACATATTGGCCGATGCAACAATGAAGCCCGATTTCAAAATTGTGTTCCAAGATTTTTCAATTTTATCTTTTTTAAATTTCCCTTTAAAACAAGGTTTGCATTTGTTGCTATGGCAACCGTATCAAAAATCCGGCTTCACTGCGTTCACTCGATTCCACCCCCTGCCCATGCCACCCAAGTTTCGTCTCATTAGCTTGTTTAGTTATTTAGTACGTTCGTTCTAGTGTTTCAAGCCAATCAGAGGCCTTACGTGGGTGTGCCATTGCAACCAGGGCAAATTGACATGAATTTGAAACTCTGTGACAAGGGGCTACAAATGAATGTGTACATGTATATACTACACATTTCCGGAAAATTAAGAAAAATCACTTCAAAGTCACTGCTTCAGACCCCATACCCCTCCCTTAAGAGCTTTAAATATGGCCGCCCATATAACAAAGCAATCTGATGTTTGTCGACCATTTGACCGGAGAATGGTAATCTTGGTATATAAGACCACTGCTTTAACAATCAATAATTTCAATAGACAACCATGATAATAGCTTTCAACATTGATAATCATCAAATCAATAAACCCTTTGAAGATGGTTTCAAAATGGCAAAAAATCTTATTACATATAGCCAAGACTGCATGTGTTGGGTATTAAATACAAATCGGACTGCTATGAGGGCAGGGTTGAAACTATTAGCCCAAGGTGATCTATCGAAACCACTATGCTCCGAGGCGTAAGCCGAGGGCATAGTATGGTTTCTAGATCACCCGTAGGGCCTATAGTTTCAACCATGCCCGAATAAAAGCAGTCAATATTTGTTTATATACCGAATAATATAGATTCTTCATCTGGTGGGTTAAAAGAAAATTCTAAGCCACGATTCTTTAACATAGGCCTAATATGTGTAGGCCATGGTTTAAGTAAGTAACAACAATTTTGTGTTAACTTACGATCTAGTTTCTCCAGGATCCAAATTCTAAGTGTTCCAATTAATCCAAAAAATTATAAACAGCAAAACGGAACAGTAACAAGTTAAAATCCAAAAGTTCCACTTCTTCAATTACATGTCAACATTTTTAAAAAGTCCGCACCATGTCTTGTAAGTTCAGTTTTTCCTGCCACGATTGCAAAGTACATGAGTTATACCAGGAACCACACCTGTCCTGTAGACCTTGTGGATCAATCAAATCCAGTGACTCTTGATAAGGCCATGTCTTCTGGCGATATTGGGATTTTTGTGTTTTACAACACCCTACTAAGCCTTACCTTGCAGTTTCAGGGCCGGGTGGTTCCCGGGTTTCAGGGGTGCGAGAAGAGAAACATTTTGAAACTCGTAAAGAATTAGCAAAATCTTCAAGACCTATGATATCAACTTAAGTGTTGAGGAAGTGACGTTGGAGTCCAAAACGGATCCCCATCATTGACTTTGTGCTATAACAAGTGCCATTTTTCTGTCGGCACGATGCGTAGCAAGTCATCGAACTCGAATTCGGCAACTTTCCACGGCCTGCAGTTGGTCGTCCACCGCTGTCAAATTAATCTCGAATATATTCCCGGCGTATTTACCTGACGTTGGTATTAGCACTATAAGCTGATGTCATGATCATGTAAGACCTTCGTTCCATATCAAGCTCAAAGCGTGGCTTTGATTCAGCCATTTCGTTGCCTTTGTTCGTTGTTGTTTGTACGGCTTCTGGACCAGAACTGTGTGGTATTAAAATGTGAAACAAAAAAATTCACCTATAAAGCGATCGTCGATTATCGCACCAGGAAATGTGACCGGCGAGTTCGCCCTGTATTCATCTCTTACCAGCTTCAATATGGATCACTCATAATACGGATGGACAGTTTGTACGACAGTCTTTTACGCTCGGAAGAGGTGTCCCGGGCCTAGTTCATGAATGAGATGCCCGCCTCTTCCCCGGGGCCATAGTCATTTTTGGTTCAATTCTTGAAGCTAGTTGAATTTATGCCTCCACTTTAAACAATCAGATGACAGGAATCAATATATGATGGGTATATAAATCACTATAACTCATTCAGAGCAATTTAAATGTCATAACATAATCAAAGTGATTGACGTTCAATAAACATGTTATTGCGTGAACATATTTTACTCTTCGTCTTCTCGATGTGGGTCTTATAAGGTAACTCCTAGGTAGACAGGGTTATCGCAGTGCTCCAGGGGTGTTCCAGACCAGGTAATTACTTTAAGCTGATGGTAGTCCCTGGATAATAATTAGTGATACAAATGAGGTGATCAAAATTACGTGAAATTACGCGAATTACATGAAAGTCAAGAGTATGACGTGGAATATGTGTGGGACCTTTAATGTATTGGTGAAGATTGGTTGAATTTAGGATTTCAATATAAAGGACATTGCATCCTTTTCTGTTTCTTCATCCACATGGAAATTAAAATCAACTGTAAACGCAACTCAGCGAGGCAGTTGATTCCTACAACAAAAATGAAAAATCCTGGAAAACATTTGTGATGAAAGTTTTTTTGGTTTTTTTGCAGATGGATATGGTCTGTAGATATCCGATATCCAATGCACTTATCAAGTTTCTGAACAAAGCTCTTCATTTGTAATACGAAAACTAGTTCAGTATTTTCTTGAATCGGTGGTATACATATTGGTTTGTAGTAAGGCATATTTCTCTCTCCCTCTCTCTTTTGTTTTTTCTCTAGCTTTCTCTGTCTGTTCTCGCTTTCGTCGTCACTCTTTCTTTTTTTCTCTCATCAAACTAACAACGCCATAATACACTGACGGAAGACGTGCTCATATACACGGCCGTTTTTCATAACTCGCGTGGTAGCTTCAAGATAGGGCTTCCAAATTACACAGTTTTTATGTGTCTATTATACATTACATATCCCAATGGCTACCCTGTAGTTACCCACTAGGCGGAGTGAAGGTGGTGTAGAAAAATATCGGAGTAGACACGCAGCTACCACATAATCGACGCTATTTTGATAGTGGACACAATAAGGGCGCTATACACTTGTTCTTTAGGAAAATCATTACGAAATTCAAATCGGGCATCATCAAAAACCGCCTAAATTGGGCACTTTTAATAAAAATGCAATATGCCAAAAAATACCACGCGCGCCGAGAGTCGGTGTAACCACGTAGCTACTCCGCGACGGAATCATGGCCTGCGAGTGTACGTCTAGAATCCGTGTAGATTTATTATACTTTGTAATAAACTGCCTGGTTTTAGATCCGCTTTCAGACATACAGTGACCCCCAGTGTAACGTAACTGAAAGTTCCCATGAGAGAGTGTCCATATCATGTCAACATATAAGAAATAAACCACGACCTTGTATACAACAAGAGGTTTACAGGGCTATATCTATTGGTATTGACCTGAGTATCTTTCTTTTCTTGATCTATCCAACAATCAACTAAATATGGATACTAGAAACATTGACAAATGCGATGTCTTAACACCAGATGAGAACCGGAAAGCGGTCGATCTAAGCTAGCTTCCCTTGCCGAAGTGGGCGCTACCTAAAAGCAGATCAGGACACTACTTGTGGGTGTGGAACAGGCACCACAGATCATGAACATTCTTGGTTGGCCACTGTTGAGGAAACAAGGACTTTGCTGATTTAGTGAAGTAGCCAGTTTTTGTTGTACCAATCTTTGGCTTGATCATCATTTTAGAACCACTGTGTTTTTTTGCCACGATAATGAAGGGTCCCGTTAAGGGTATTCTGCTGACATAAATGATGCAATGCAAGTGTTTCTGTGGCTGAGCGTCCTAGCCCACCAGTCTATATGTGGTTCTCCACTGTATTCTCATCGCATCATTTTGTTTCAACACTTACCCAATAGCCTCGTCCTCACAAGTCATCGGTTTGATTCCGTATATGTTAACTTGTCCGGTACTCATATGTCAAGTATATATTCGAAGTATCTCCACCTTATTACATAATTAATTTGTATGTTATACTTATAGTTACGACACTGTTCCTTCGATATAGTCGAATTTTTGGTATTTTCTTTCATTCATTCCCAGGCTGCTGTATATGAGAAATGCTTACATCAATCAGGGCACATATAATATTCTTTTGGGTAACAATGCAATATTGGAGCCCCCAGATAACACAAATTCTTGTTTCTTGAATTCGTCAACATTTCACAAGCCATGAAAGCCGATTCATCTGTGGATGAGTATACTAATGGTAAGTGTTTAAGGCAATTAAAACATGTATCTTCTTGATAAACCAAGATACAATTGAATAGATTTGTGCTTTTTAGGAATAATCTGTTGCCGATAAAAAGGTGAATAATGTTAACCTTGAAACGACATATCTTTTATTAATCAATTACTTTGATAACGCCCGTTTGTCAAAATGTCTCGTGGTTAGGGATTTTGTCTCTGAAGGAAAGGGCCTTGATTCAATACTCAGTGGGGGCCATAGCAGGGTTTATTCAGGTTTTTCAATTCTGGACTTAATTTGGTGTAGAAATCATTAGAATTTGCCCTCATGGCAAACGCTCTTGGTCCATGTAACAGAAATAGCCGTCACCTGCCCATGTTCTTTAAGAATCAATTCTTTCTAAAATAAGGTATTAACTACACTCCAATATTTACAAGCAGGAGTAGTCTTATAAAGGTCTTGCAAGTTCTGGGAAATTCTTACTACGACTTCTAAAATCTGTTTATGATTTTTCTGAAGAACATGGGATTTTTCAAAAGCCCGCCAAATGCATGTCAAACTTTGAACATAACACAAGTACTTCCAAGTCTTATTTTTTGATTTGACGACGATACTAGCATAGGTTCAGGGCGTGTTCCCATCATCTTTTGGACCCCCCTGAATTTAACCTGAAGTATATTGAATTTGATATCAGATGACAGGCCATATTTTTCTCTTGTCCCTCCGAAATTTGAGCCTTCAATCCAAGCCATTAGGTGCTCGTGTATTTAAATGTGCACGCATTGGATCGCATGTCCTAAACAGGCACCCGAGCTCAACTTCGTAAACAACAGGTGTGTCTGGAATTCTATTGTGTTGGGTATATCATATGTCCGCCGTGTTCCTTCACACATCTAATATACAGTGTACTATTGTGTAGCCACTCCATTGTATAGGGGTCCCTTTCAACGACGGCAAATTATAATTGAATTGACTTTTGTTTGCCCTCCGATCATCCTTTTGAGACCAAGCACAAATACATCACAGTTTTATATCCCGAAAGTTTCAGCCTAGTTCTACATGTGACTCTATTATGAGGGTTTACCTACCGCGGGATGTAAAGCTCCTACACTCGGAGCGTAGAGGAGTTAGTCCGTTACGTCCCAAAAGTAAACAACACACAGGCCCGATCTCCTCCACCTTTTAAATTTAAACGCCCGAATTGAAATGTTATATTAGTTATATTCATAAATTGTGGTATAGCGGATAATATACGGTTTTTCCGTCGATTTCAGCCAATGTTCCATCCAATTCAACAATTGTTTAGTTTAAATCGTCCCCCAAAAATCGAAACTTGTACCTGTTCCCAACTACGCAGGCGCGGCGTTGATCCTACAAACAAAAATAAAAAAAATCCTGGAAAACATTTGTGATGAAAGTTTTTTTTTTGGGTTTTTTTTTTTGCAGATGGATATGGTCCCTGTAGATATCCGATATCCAATGCACGTTAATCAAAGTTCAGAGAAAAGCGCTTCCATTTGTAATACGAAAACTAGTTCAGTATTTTCTTGAATCGGTGTATACAATATTGGTTTTTTAGGGGTAGGGCATATTTTCTCTCTCCTCCCTTCCCCTCTCTTTTTGTTTTTTCTCTAGCTTTCCTCTTTCTGTTCTCGCTTTCGTCGTTCCGTCGTCACTACTCTTTTCTTTTTTTTTCTCATCAAACTAACAACGCCATAATACACGACGGAACAAGCCTCCATATACAACACGGGCCGATTTTCATAACTCGCGTGGTAGCTTCAAGATAGGGCTTCCAAATTAACACCAGTTTTATGTGTCATTTATACTTACATTCCCAATGGCTACCCTTTAGTTACCCACTAGGCGGAGTGAAGGGTGTAAAAAATTCGTGTAGCAACACGCATCTAACCACATAATCGACGGCCCATTTTGATAGTGGACAAAATGAGGTTGCTAATTCACCTGGTTTCTTCTAGGACAATCATTACGAAATTCAAAATCGGGCAATCACAAAAACCCCTAAATTGGGACTTTATAGAAAAAATGTCAATATTCCAAAAAATACCACCGGCGCCGAGAGTCGGTGTAATAACCACGGGTAGCTATCTCCGGACGGAATCATATGGGCCTGCGAGGTACGTCTAGAATCCGTGTAGATTTATTCCGCTTTCATACATCAGTGACCCCCAGTGTAACGTACACTGAAAGTTCCCATGAGAGAGTGTCATATACCATGTTAACATATAAGAAATAAACCACGACCTTGTACAGAGGTTACGGCTAACGGTCTATTGGTATTGAACCTGAGTATCTTTTTTCCTTCCTCCGTTTCTTCTTGATTCTGACTGTTCCTTAATGGGCTGAATGGCGATGTCTAAACAGATTGAGAACCGGAATCAGTCGATCAGACTATTTCCCCGCCTTGCCGAATTGCGCCTAACCCAAAGAGCAGATCAGGACACTACTTGGGTTGTGTAACAGCACCACGATATGGAACATCCTCTTGGTTTGGCCACGTTGAGCAGACAAGGACTTTGCTGAATTTAGTGAGTAGCCGATGTTTTACCCTCTTTGGCTTGATTCATATTTTGATAACCACTGTGTTTTGGCCACGATAAAATGAAGGGTCCCGTGAAGGGTATTCTGCTGAATAAATGAGTGCAATCAGTGTTCTGTGGCTGACGTCCTACCGATGGCTCCCACCAGTCTATATTGGGGTTTCCCACTGTATGCGGCTCGCTCATTGTTTTCAAACAACTTACCCAATACGCCTCGTCTCACCGTCACGGTTTATTTCCGGATATGTTACCTTGTCCGGTACTCATCTGCAATATTATTCGAGTATCTCCACCGTTTTACATACTATAATTTTATGTTATACTTTATATTTACAGACAACTTTCCGGTCCGTCCTTCCTTCGACTATATCGTAAATTTTTTGGTATTTCCTTTTCATTCATTCCAGGGCTGCTGTATATAGAAATGCTTAAATCCATCATGCACATATAATATTCTGTGGACAAGTGCAATATTGGACATAACAAATTATATGTTTCTTGATGCAGTCAACTTTCACAAGCCATGAAATCGATTCATCTGTGGATGAGTATACTAATGGTAAGTGTTTAAGGTCAATTACATGTATCTTCTTTGATAAACCAGATACAATTGAATTAGATTTTTGCTTTTTATGATTATCGGTTTGCCGATAAAAGGTGAATAATGTAACCCTTGAAAACGGACATATCTTTTATTAATCAATTACTTTTGATAACCCCGTTGTCAAAATGCCTCGGTGTGGTTAGGGATTTTTCTCTGAAGGAAAGGGCCTTGATTCAATACTCAGTGGGGGCCATACAGGGCTTTATTTTCAGTTTAATTTCTGGACTTAATTTTGGTGTAAGAACATAATTTTAGAATTTGCCCTCATTGGGCAAACGCTCTTGGTCCATGTACAGAAGAGCCATACCTGTGCATGTTCTGTTTAGAATCAGATTCCATTTCTAAAATAAGGTAATTAAAACTACACTCCAATATTACACGCAGGAGTGTCCTTATAAAAAGTCTTCTTGCAAGTTCTTGGAAATTCTTACTACGAACTACTACTCTGTTTTGATTTCTGAAGAACCTGGGATTTTTTCAAAGCCCGCCAAATGCATTTCCAAACTTTTGAACAGTAACACAAGTACTTCTTCCAGTCATGTATTGTGTTGTTTTGATTTGAAGAACGACGATTACTAGCATATGTTCAGGTTCGTGTTCCGATCGTCTTTGGGGACCCCCCCTGATTTTACCTGAAGTAGTATTGAATTTGATATGAGATGAAAGGCCCTATTTTTTTTTTTTTTACAAACTGTGTAATTTGGTTGTGAACAAAGTACAGAATAAAGCCAATTAGGTGAGCTCGTGTATTAAATTTGCACGCATTGGATAGCATGTCCTAAAACAGGCACCCGATATAGCAACATTCTTTGAACAGGTGTGTCTGGAATTCTATTGTTGGGTATATCAGTATGGTCCGCCGGTTGCTTCACACATCTAATAATACAGTTAATATTGTTTAGCCCACGCTCCATTGTAGAGTCCTTGTTCCAGAAGCAAAATTATATTGAATGGATTTTTGTTTGCCCTCCAGATCATCCTTTTGAGACCATAACAACAATACATGCACCTAGTTTATCAGAAGTTTCAGCTATTGTCTACAGGTGACTCCATTATGAGGGGTTTAAATACGCGCGGGGAGGACGTAAAGCTCATACCCTCGGAGCGTAGAGGATTAGTAGCGGTTGGTACGGGGGGGGTCAGGGGGGCAGGGAAGTAAAACACACACAGGCCGATCTCCTCCGACCCCCTTTAACGCCCGAATTGAAGTTTATATTTAGTTTATTCATAATTTGGTAATACGAATCATATCGGTTTCGCCGTCATTTCGCACAATGTTCTTATCCAAGTTCAGACAATTGTTTAGTTCAAATTCGTCCACCAAAAATCGAAACTGTACATTTGTGGGCCAATCGATTTTCGGTCCGTTGGGTTCAAACAACTTAAACCTGGTGCACGCTAACCGTCGTTCACTGGTCCGTCAACCTGTTCGGTCGTGTTAATCAAATTCGTCGGGTCATACAAGTTCGTTGCACAATGGCCAACCGATTTTTTCGCATTGGGGTCCATATCCGGGATCATAAAATACATCCGAATTCGGATCGTGTAGTCCTGTTATGGCGGATGTATCATTCATGCGGTTTGAAGGCCTACTTTTGAAATGCTCTTAACAAGGATAGGAGTGAACGTTTGACGGCAATTTTGTTAGTGATGTATCACTTAAGAGAGGACGCCTCTAAATGACAATGGATTTAATTAAATAATTAATTCGAAAGTTTGTGGTATGGGCAAATCAATTCCAATTTATAATTAATATTTGGATCCTTATATATATTTTATGTTTTTAATGTAGTTTTTAATTTTGGCTCATGTCAAAATGATAAAACAACAGTCATCTTTGGGCTTAATCAAATTGTTTGAAAAGTAAGACAGGAAAATTCACCCCGAAACAACAAAGGGCCTGAGAATTGACCCAGATACCCATGTTGAAACCCCACCCAGTACCAAAGACGTATTCCAACTACCATTATATCCGAATCGCCGCCGTTTGGAAGTCGGACTAAATTCTAACACGGGGACGAATTGAATAACCATATTTTGAAGTCGTTTGACCATGACTATTTCGATTGTCCCAAAGACGAAAGTCGAGTGGCAATATGTACACTTTCGATTTGGGGGGGGGGGACGAATTTGAAATAAAACAATTGTTGATGTTCGGATGAACATTGTGCGAATCGAACGGGAAAACCTATATTACTGACACTTTATTGCGACCTTATGGGAATGGTGCCAAAATAGCCATGCAATTTCAAGTTTTTAAAAATGATGGATCAGTTTAATACAAGCCTGTCTCAAAAAAAATGTACAATCCGAAAAAACATTGGTAAATCTGACTTCAACAAAGGGTCATTCTTACTGATTGGGCAATAAATATTAAAGAAGATGACCAGCTTTCCCAATGGTGGTTTGTTTCATCTATTTTCTTTTGGGTCAATCCGAGAGATATAACCAATTTAGTGCGATATACCAAAACCCATTTTGTGCCACTTTTTAGGCATGGGCCCGAGTTGCTTGTTCGCCCAGTTAATGCCATGCTGTCTTGAAAGCTCAAAAAGATTTCATTCAACTTGACAAAAGAACAAAACACAGATTAAGAGTAAACAAAAGAAGTCTAGTTTAATCGACAAACACACCAGTTTTATAGTCACATAATCAGTTTAACCTGATCAATATCCTTCTTTTAAATAAATATAACAATACAAATATTTTTGCACGTCATGAAATGGAACTTTGATTTATTACAAACTTTGTATCTGTTAAAATTATGGCCGGAAGGAATTTAATTGCAACTCAAAATAAACACGACCAAATCCAAAGAAAGTTTTAAAAATAATGCCTTACATCTTTGGTTCATTTACTAATTTTTGATTCAATAAAAATTTTGTGCATTGTTTAAGTTAAGTATCACCAGTGTTTTTTACTTACTTTGTGCGTTTCATTATACTTCAGACCATAAAAACTCTCTTCTCCAGCTTGCTGCATGCCGCTGTACGCTCCTGGTTCTCTTCTAACAAACAACATTATGTCGAATGTTCTTCATTTACTTAAGCCAATTACTGATCATACTTCCACCCTTCCACGTAACTGTTTTCGTATCTTTTAGAGTTTCTTTATGAAGTTAATAACCCTTTTTAAAGAATTTTAATAATCTGTTCAGTGTGAAACTTATGTTTCATCAAATTCGTTCACCGTTTGCACTCAACCAGGAAAGTGGCACAAAATCTCGATTTTTGTGTTCCGCATATAACTGGAGTTATCTCTCATTGAAACAAGCAACTGAATGAAACACAAAAAAATCCTTGCAAGCCTGGTCTTTTCCTTCTCTTTAATGCGATGTACAAACGACTACTTATGTTAAGATATAATTTTAAAAAAATCGGTTTTTGATTTGTACCACCATTTGTTTTAGACAGGCGTAATTATTCTGTTTTAACACATTTTTTTTCTCTACGTAGCATTAATATGTGACTTTTGCGTTCTAGGGACGACTAAGATAACTCGATTTTTATCTAATAAAGAAAATGTAAATCCTTATTTTGGTAGCAGTATTTTTCTGCTAGTCGGTGAAACATGTCTCTTGTACAGACCGCATGATAGAGGATGCTTTCTATTTCAAAACCATGTCAAAACATTGCTTTTTTTTGGAATTTTTTTTTAAAAAAATTGAAGAAATGACCTGAAAATGTTATATACACTGCCGAATATCTCTTAATAACGGATCATGATTACTACCACCAACGAAGTATATTTACCACATCAAGTCTCACTTTGTTAGCGGTAAACTGTAAACTTAACAACTAAAGGAAAAAACATGTTGTGTTTTTGATTGCAGACCTTTTCCAACATTCATTTGGTTTTGTTTTGGCATATTGGGTATGCTGCTGTGTTGTGCTTTGTGGTGTGTTCACACCATTGGGGTTTATTATTGTTATTACCACGACTAATTTCCTCTTTCATAAAAAAGCATGGTAAGTAGTAACTTTGCTCAAAAAATGCTGAACTTTTTTTTAGGGATCCTTAATCAAGCTAATTATAAGATCATTATTTTCTATAAATCAAAGTAAAGCATGTGGGCCCGATGGACTCCTTCCAAGGATGGCGCCTATAAGCTGAGTGGTTTGCCTTCACGAGATGTTTAACCCCTCCTTCGCGAATATGCTGTCCCCTTCTCTTAATGGAAAAGGCCATTGTGGTAGCCATACCAAAACAACTCCCCACCGTGTTTGAAGAATTACGTACGCCCTGTTTTCGCTCACTAATTGTGTTTATATCAAAACAAGGAGGGGTTGGTGTCGCATGTGGGTTTTGGAAGATTTAATCACAAAATAGATTCACATATTGGAAATGCTCAAAGTTGTGTTCATCTCACATTATTTAGAGTTAGCTTGCTAGCTTCACTTCCTCATCAAGAGCCGCTAACAACGTCAACAACATTGGCGTGGTTAGTCCTCACACTCAGCAACATTGGTACGTTAGTTCTCATGGATTACTCAAAAGCATTTTAACTTGATTGGTCATACTTTACTATGGGAGGCCTTTATCCATATAGGAATCCGTGAATCCAATGTACCATGGTTGCGGTGGCCTTGTCCAGTAGTAGATACGTGTGTTTTCGTTATAACCCCGGTTCTATAATGACGGTCCTCTCACAAGATATAAACTAGGCCCTGTTGGCTTCAGATAATAATTGATCATATTGTATCAATATAGTGCTCCATAAAAAGTTTCCAATATATTGTGATGATTTCCGTGCGGAGAAACAGTATCCATTATTGAAACCCCCATTTTTAGTTGATTTCAGGAATGGGCCAAGAAAAAATCTGAAATTACTTTCGAAATGTCAAAAAACCCACAGGGGCTGCGTTAATAAGACTAACGATCCACCTATACCCTATCAAAATCAATGATGTCCCTCTGGTTTGTGTCTAAGGCAAACGTCTTAACGGACCCCTGGCACATGTAAAAATAGTTGCCTCTCAAAAGATTTTAATATCATGGGGTAAACATTTATATTAATTCGATTGGTTTTAAATTGTTCCCTTGGAAAGAATCAAAGAAAATGCCAGAGTGTGATAACCCTATGAACCTTTGGGCCTAACACATTCCCTCCCCCTTAATTACAAATCCCCAAGCCCAAACAAATCATCAAAACATTTATTTTACATTATAAGCAATAAGCATAAAAAATAGGCCTTGTTCCCCCAGGTCGACCTTTAAACCATTTTTAAAGCCTACTGTATTAAAAGTAATTGTCCTACACGTTTTTAATCCTTGGAACCATATTAACAATGTATATACACTTTAATCCCTATGAAACGTTTTTACAATTTTGACCCTGTTCATTTTCCCCTCCATATCTCCACTGCCTCAGGAGCAAAGGTTTTCCTCATCAAGATTTGGAATCAGCAGTTCAATGTCGCCTAGAAACCATCAAAACATTCGTGCAGACTCTTTTGCAAGGTCCAATGAAATTCTTTGTTCGACCCTTGACTTATATCATAAACCAGGTTTTGAAGCTTTTTGATCTCCTTTGGTTTACACTCCTATCGCCCCCATGTGGCCCTTTTTCAAATAGAACTTACGATCGATTGTGAATTTATTTTTTTCTTCAGCGGAAACTCAGACAATCAAGCATAAGTTTAACTTGAAAATTGAGATCATTTTGGTGCACAGGCTCATTTGAATTGTGTTGAAAGGTTATTTTCGTATACATGTCATCCTCGTTATGCCAACACCACCCCTAACCTTTGAAAGTATTGAAGGGCTTACAATAGAGGGTTGTGCCTGTGACATCATCAACCGTACACTGGAACTTTAAATCAACAGGGTGAACCAGAAACCGTTGTTTATTTGCACTACTTAATTGCATACAACGAGATGTTTCCCAAGGTTGCACGCACATTAAATTGAATGGATTTCATTACGGTACCGACACCTGTTGATTTTTGTTTCCTACCATCGCTTAAAACAGCACAGAACCGCTATTAAAGGGCCATGGCCCGATCGCTAATAGCCTCGTCCACCAGAAGCCCTATATTTATTAAACCGAAGTGGTCAACATTTTTGGTATCAGAAGAAAGCTACTATTTTTCTCATTTAATCCTGTGGAATCTTAGTGCCAAAGGAATGTTTGTTTTGGAAATTAGAGCGAAAATGTGCCCAATTGTGGTCGACCAATATTCATCTTACACAGTATACTCTCATATGGGGCTTACAAATCACGTTTTTATCTCTCAAATCAAAACGGATTGAAATATCGGCGCGAAACTTTACATATTGGGTTTTTGGGGTGAAGGCCAATCTAGCAGATGAAAACTTCATATCCTTAAATCGGGCCATCCTCCCCCTTTAACTTCAGACATGTTAGGACATATCAATATCCTGACGTTTTCCTTTGTATTGTTTCACTGGCAATAAGGTGTTACAGATGAAAGGTGGAAACACCCCATTATTTTCTGCAAGGATGGGGGGGGGGGGGGGGGGGGGGGGGGGTTTTTTGTTTGTGAAAGTCTGAAACTAAATGCCTGGGAGGAGTTGTTGTTTTGCAGATCAATTATACCATTAAGGCTTCAGGACATATACCAAGTGTGCTTAAAAATGTATCATTTTCCGCAACAGTAACAGGTGTTTAAAACCTTTGTCTCAGAGATCTTTCGGTAGCTGATTCCGGCATCTTGTAAGAATACTATGCTAATTCTAAAATTTTGCTTTTCTTGCCTTTTAACAAAAACACTGTGTTGTGTGCTGTTGCAGGTTTGGTCGCCAACCATACCAGTACTGGCTGCAACAGTGGTTGTTTTCTGACGTTTTAATTACCTTAAGTATAATACACAACCAACCAACTTGTTACGGATCATTAATGTGTTTGTATGTGTGTATTTTGTGTACGCATTTGTGTATGTGCGTATGGAGTATGCGATCGTGGGTGTGTGTGCTGGCGCGCAGTGTTTGTGTGTGTGTTTATGTGTGCAGGTTTTCACCGTGTTTTCTATGTTTATTTAACGTGTTTTATTAGTGTTTCCCTGCCGTGGTTTTGGATCATGCTTATGTAGTTACCCACAGATTCCATTTTTCTGTGTTCTTTAACTTGGTATACCAATTCTATTTTTTATTTCCTTGTTCATAGGGCCTAGGTGCTTTCATGATAAGCCTTTCGCGCAATTTGCAGAAATAGTCACTGAGCGCTTGCATGTCAAAGGTCCACTTGAGATAACCAACACCTGGTCGTCCTGGCAACGCTATCCTTCACGTAGTAATTGGCGTGTGTTTTCGGCATTTATAACGCATATAATTTGCTCAATTCGTTTGTTTTTTGTGTTTCATAGATGTGA
>JAMKCH010069888.1:0-13444 GCA_023653785.1 Ophioderma brevispina | reverse complement strand
TGCATTTTATTCTAACTGTTGACTGATATGGATTTCGGTAACTGGGACCGAAAATCACGAATTATCGCCGCGGCGAAAGTGAAAACACAGAGAAAATCGCCCATTTTGTCCACTCATTGTCCCATTTGGCTACAAAATATAGCCTTATTCCAAAAACAAAGCGTCGTTCATCACTTGTTCTTCACAATGCTTCTGCACCAGGTCAAATTACTTCATCTGGATACTGAATGATCAAATTCAACAATTTATGAGGCTCAAATCGTTAAATTCAAAACCATTCTGTTTGCAAAAGCATCTTCACATGGGCAACCAATTTACATTTGCATACAAGTTACCAGGGGTATGCGTCATATCGAATCGAGGCATCAGCGTTCTGGTTTGCGCTCATAACATCGCGCGCGCCGAATATCACAGACGCTTGGTAGTACGCGATATTTCCCCCCTTTTTGCCATCAGTTCAGCCCTGTTGATTGTTTTGGGAAAAATGCGTAACAGTAAAAGTAAAATGACAAAATACGAGGAAAAAAAATAAATATATCTAGATTCTGTTAATTATGGAAAGAAAAAATGGTAATCCCAGTTAAACATGAAAAAAAAACGAAAAAAAAAACTGCCGCCCCCCTATTTGACTAAGATCTGTTAACAGCCACCTTATAAAATATAATATGTAATGTAATAGAGGAAATGTGCCTAAAACATTTGATTTGTCTTCCAATAGAAATTACGGCAAAATAGGCAACAGACACTCAAGGGTTGCCACACTCCAAGCAATCGTTGAGCAAGAAGTGAAAAGTCAAACCACAATGGTGAAGAATTCTGCCACAGATGCCCTTAGTGGTCAGAAGGTGAGTGACTGGTAAGGCATATAAAAGGTACATTGTGCATCCACCGGTTTTAATTAACACTTAAAGGGAGATGGTAACGATTAGTATATATTTTATCTTGATTAGAAGGGCCTTCACCCAAACCCCACTTGTAAAGGTTTCACGTTTCAATATTTCAATCCGTTTTATGTGAGAGCTAAAATGCAATATTATTAGACCATTAGAGTACTGTTGTAAAATTAAATTGGGTCTGACCAAATGGGCCACATTTTCGCTCATAACTCAAACCCCCAAACATCCTTTAGTCCTAAAATTTCAAGGGTAAATGAAGGAAAAATAGAAGCTTCTGCCGCCTACCAAAATTTGTATCACTTCTGATAAAATCTGGGGTTCTGGGGACAGGCTATTAGTGTGACGGGACATGGCCCTTTCCTTTAAGTGTATGAGGTCAGCTACCTATGGGCCATCCTTAAAAAAAATAGATCCAATTGCTAAACATATGTGAAAAGTCAGTACAATGGACGCATTTATTGGATAGTATTGAGATGGTTTAAACGTGATCATAACAAAAACCAGAAAATGGATAATATAGCTTGTGTGGTATGCATAAAGTCTAAAAGTAGAAATGTTTTTAACATCCTAAAATGAGACCTTCCAAAGCTTGTATCATGGTTAAACCACTGGATCAACAAATATGCATCAACTCCAAATAACATTTTATGTAGTAGAACACATCTCTACCGTACGAGTTTCGTATTGAAACTATAAATAACACCTGTGTGTGTAATGACCCTGTCAAACTCAATCATGCATGCTTTATCTTACAACCCATCCTTACAAAGATTAAAACCAATCTCAACATCTAATATATCTTTTGCATGGTAGTCATGCAGAATGGTGAAAGTATTGTGCCTTTTGGGTGAGAAAAAAGTACCAAATTTGGCACAGAGTAGCTATTGATATGCCTAAAACAATCTGGTTAGGGCCACATTAATTTCCTTCCAATATGGCCGCCATTTCACAAAGGCCGCCACCCTATAAAAAAGGCATTAATATATGGTTCAAACCATATATGTAAACTTTATTATATAGGTCAGATTAAGACTGGTTTAAACTTGTTAAAAAATTTCCCCCCCCAATATTTTGTTATTTCACCAAAATCATAGTTTAATTCAAAATGACGGTCACCCATTTGGAGGCTAAATTCAAGATGGCTGCTGTGCACAGGAAAAAAGCTGCTTATTTTGTAGTTAACAGTGCAAACTATGGGTGTCAGTGATTTTCTAAAAATTTGGGCCTTTCAACATAGTTGTTGTACATGCCAAAATGTACAGTGATATCAAAAGCTGCCTATTCAAAATGGGCTACAAAATCAACCTGAGCCCACTGTAAAGTTTGTATGTAGAGGATTATTGAGTATTGATTTGATTATGTGTCATGTAACTGATCAGATTTATCAAGTTATTAAACATTAATTGTTGTCTTGGTATGGTTCTGGTTAAACATTTTCATTAGTGTCTGTGTATTACATAAACAAGAGGCTGTTTGTTATGTTCAAAATGGCCGCTGCCATATCATTTATACACATGCTTACTGTCTGTGAAATTCTTTGTTAGTGTACCTCACAAGTTTTAATTGCCATTCTTACCAGGTAACGTTGATATGCGGTCTTGGTTATTTCACTGTATATTTCTAAGAATTTTGTTATATTCAAAAATAGCTGCCTAAGATAATTTTTGTCATAAAGCATGTTAGTATTTTAATTCATGTTTACAAGGACCAAACAATAACAGAAAATGGTGTTGGTCATGTCAGGCATTACTGTTAAAAAATTACAAAGTTTTTGGATTGTTTCAGTCATCATTACTCATCATCTGTTATTCTGAACTTGTAGAACCTCCCATTCTCAGTTGTGTATGATCCCTTCATAGTTTTAGTGGGTGATGTCTTTTGGAATAACATATTACTAACACATTCAACTTATATCTC
This sequence comes from Ophioderma brevispina, assembly GCA_023653785.1. Lineage (NCBI taxonomy): Eukaryota > Metazoa > Echinodermata > Ophiuroidea > Amphilepidida > Ophiodermatidae > Ophioderma > Ophioderma brevispina. The sequence goes on along the minus strand of JAMKCH010069888.1, from coordinate 10,631 downwards.
CATGCACTACATAAAGAAGCACGATAGAAGGCTTCTACTTCAGCCAAGACGATGTTGCTGCAACCAAAGGGAGGGACATGCTGCGTACTGTGGAAACAGGCGCTGTGTTGTTTTTTCTGTAGCCTTAATCCAACCAAGGCCAACCTCCTGAACTCTGGATCGCATTTGGTACTGGAAAGAATGCCCAGAAGTGTGTTCTGCTTGATGCTCACAACTTCCCCCGCTTGCCAAGGGAAGAACAACGCAAGGGAAGCAAGCAAAATCTTCCGATGGGTGTTGTAAAAAAATTTGCTTGCAACCCTTGAAGACCTCCTCCTTTTCAGACGACCTTGAAAAAACTAATGCCAACAATTGAAAAGAGTTGTTGTCCTGATGTACGACAGAAAAAAGCTCCTGTGAGAGTGTGATGATGCCTCGTAGAGGTTATTGATCATAAATGGCGATCCATTGAGTTCAGTCAACTACCTTAAGGGCACCGTATCAAACACTCAAACAGAGCAGTATATGAGGTAGGAAATTGCTGGGGTCAAGCATTGCTGCGAGCTCCAGAGCTCCCAGATCCAGCTGACTGGGGTTGGAAAAGGGCAGCTTCATAGTTGTGGGAAACTGTGATGGACAACCTTACCAGGGGCATTAAAAGACATGTCATAAAACTGCTGAAGTGTGGCTGTTGATAAGTTAAATAGACGATTGTATTGGTGGGATATGCAAGGTGTCAAGGCCTTCTTCTTATCGTATCATCAAAGTGTTCTCAAGTTATGTCAGCCAGAGGTTGGACATGGTACAATGTTGGATGCTTCACTGAATTATATGCAAGGTTTTGGTCTGTGCATTGTGCGCACCATGGCAGACCCAAGAAGCCGTTCCATTGTCTGATGTGCTGTTTACAATTACAGATCCTGATTGCTTAGTTAGCCGCACTTCTGCAAGGAACCTTGGATAGTCCGATTCGGTTTCAATTGTGGAGACAGCCATTCAACACATGAGAGGAGTCAGCTCCAGCGTGGGGGAGGCGATTCAGGTTTCAATACAAATAGATTTACGTATTGATACCAAGGTCTTTTATTCCACAAGGTGAATCGCTTTGAAAACTCCTTCAAGGGGTTTAGACCTCTAAGAAACTCTTTTGGATTAAGGCAGCTATAGCCTGCTGTGGTTGTTGGTCTGATGCAACATGAGGGTGCTTAATTAGATGATTTTGCAGATACGCGCTGTGCATGCCTCCTACCACTACTCCAGAGTGTCTGGTGGAAAAGCAATTCCTGCCGAGGATGTATAAGTTGTCCGTTGGAGTTGCGGCGAGACATCGGTGCTAGCCGTTAGGAGGCACTGTAATGATGGACAAAAATTATTGGCATGGGTGATCTTTCCCCATACAGGGCAGATACTCTGACCCATAGTAGCACAGGAAAAGGCGTCAATCTTAGGGTATATGTGGGAGGAGCAACCCCACTTGGGCCAGTGAGTTGTTCAAGATGTGATTGTGTGAACATACTTACTCTTCGTTCTCATGATGTGCGTTTTAAGAGAGCGTGCGTACCAAGGTAGCCCTAGGTAGAACAGAATTACCACAGTGTTCCCAGGGGTGTTCCAGACCAGGTACTTTTAAGCTGACGTTTGGCTTCCGGTTGCGTAGATGAAAGCAACACTGTGTCTTGCTTGAAAGGATTTTGCAAGTAGTGGTTTCCTTATACTGGCATGATATGGAGCAAGTTCATAAAGTTTTGGAGAGACTCTTCGGCAAACGAGGAGTGATATTGGTCTATAGACCTTGGGATTAGATGGATCTTTCACAGCTTTAGAAGTGTCCCAGGCTTTAGATGTTGTCAAGGCTACGGCTTTTCCTGGTTGAAGTTTAGCAATGCCGGATTCCAGTTTGTTTGTCCATTTGAAGGGGAATGTGACCATCGGTCGCCACTATACCTCCTTACGGTCACGGTCTAGTTTTAATTTCTTTGGGCTTCGTGCTGCATACTTGCCATTTTTAAAAGCAGTTAGTTGAGGGCACATTGGTTGGTTTTTGTAACATTTGGCTGCTGTTGAGTTTGTTGGAATACCTTCGACTCGAAGCTTTCGATGGTGACCATTGCTTTCATGCTCTTAGGGGTCATATGGTGGATGGATTCATTAAGGTGTGCCAGGTTGATCCTTTGCCTCTGACATTCTCACCTTTAGCAGTTAGCTGAGAACGAGCAGCTTCAACATCGTGGAATACCAGAGATATACCTTAGCACATTTCTTCGGAAGGCTGGGTATATATTCAGTCCTACAGGCGCTTGGTTATGAAATATCCTGGCAGTCTTAATTAAACTCGTTGGGACAATATTGTCATAGGTATGGGGATTTGGAGCAAAGACTCTCTTAACGTTCTGATTCCAGTTCATAAATGTTATCCTTGCCATTCTACTTTTCTGTAGTTAGAGCGCAGCTTTTTAAAAGGCACTTGTTGGTCTTACTGCGGCATTGACTTGTAGTTGAGTAGTGGATAGGATTCAGAACAATTCTTGCTACACCAGGTTAGAGATTGTTTTGCCAACAATAAGCTAGATCAGGGGTTGTAACCTCTCTTCCAATGGACATTATAAAATAAGGGTCGTGAAGTGCTGATTGTTAGATGTTGATTTTCTAAAACATTCTTCTACCAGCTTGTTCAAGTTCTTTAATGGCTTAATTGGAGACCATGGAGTACTATGGCTGTTGAAATCGCCAATGAAAAATGAGGTTTGGTGGTGGAATTCCCGAAATGAATTGAGGGTGCTTGAAAACTACTGATGGAGGTTTTTAGACTGATGTAACTTTGATAGAGGCTGAGCTCTAATGGTGAGGACTTCGATGTTGTAAGCAGATATTGAGGGTGCTTCTACAACGGGGCCTGTTTCACATATATGCACTTCCAAAACTGTCGATGTGGTCTCAGATGACAAGGGACCATTTCATGGTATGGGTGGATGCTGACTATCAGTTCCTCTGTGGGTTTCCGGAAAGACATAGACCTCGCATTGGAGATGTTACACATGCTCTCAATGATGTTAACTTTTTTTGCAATGTAGAAAAAAACCCTCCACATTCAATGAGACTATAGTCAGGCAGAGTTACAAAAACGCAACATTCATGCTCTAGAGTAGAAACAATATAAATCCTTCTTGCCAAAAGTCAAATATTTTGTCGAGTAAGGGCAAACATCATTTTATTAGTTTCTAGTCCCCATAGTGAGGAATTACTATAAGTCTAGCACTAACAAAAAAACATCTTAATCAATAGGAATTTTCATGGAAAGTAATGTAGTGAGACCTTGGTACATTATTTTGTTTAAGGCTACCAATGTATTTCTGTAGAGTCAACTCATTTTTGGGTGGGGGCAACATGGCCATCATTTTGAATTCGCCGTAGAAGTGTCACGTAATAGGATTCGTTGCTCAGCAATCAGTCCAAACAAATCACAAAGGAGTAGAAGAGAGACATGGAGAATTAAAAACTGTTCATTGTGTTGTAAATTGTTTCTGTGCCCTTGCGATTTGTTGGGAACGAGTTGCTGGGGCAACGGACTCGTATTACTTGCGCCACTTCTACAGAAGAATTCTCCCAACCCTGGATGTACATTTTACAAGCTGTGTATAACCCCAGAGCAAACAATAACAAATCAAATAGGGTATGTTATTGAACCCGGTATGAGAGGTATTCAAGTAGCACAGAGGAATATACAGGCATTGTAAGTCGTGGCAATTCGAGATTCAGAACCATATTGGCCAACTTAAATGGAAAGGAAGCAATTAAGAAAAGGTCTAATTGGTTCCTCTTAAGTTGATGTGATTCCTTCCTAAAGTGCGCTAGCTATTCAAGATCAAGAAACATTATTTCTTGATAATCAAAGGATGCTTTAAGTGACAAATTAGACGTCATTTTGGATTTTCGCTGCCATTCTGGATTCAATTTATTTGGTGGATTCGTAGGTGATGTGAATTATTTAATGCACATTGTTCAATAACAGCCTAAGGGAATCATAAAAAGATCAAGAAAACCATTTATTGTTAATCAAGGATACGTTTTCAGGCAAATAGGCGCGGCATTCCGCCATTTGGAATTTTCTACCAATTTTGGATCAATTTGCAATGTAAACAATGGATATTACCAGTGGAGTGTCAATCAGTATTTTCTGTTCTAAAATGCACGAAACACAATCAAATTGAGTATGGATACATAACATTAGAGAGCACGTAAGTAAAAACAGGCATTTTAACACAGTGTCGGCCATTTTGAATTTGGCGGGCCCATTTGGAAGGAAATTAATTGGCCTAGAACAGATTTATTGAGCTTCAAGAGCTACATCGTGCCCAAATTTGCGTTACTTTCACACCCAAAATGCACAATAGGTAGTGATATTCTTGCCACCATTCTGCTGATAGGTCTATAGTTAAAAACCCCACACTCTCAATTTCCCAATGTTCAAAATATATAGCAGATAGAATATCCATTTTCTGAGTACCAAACAATGATTAATTATAATTTATAATCAAGATGTAAATATCAATACACAAAAACAAAAACTCAAAATTTCGCACTGTAATTCATAAGCCCAACTCAATAAATGGTCAATATAAATTTAAAAATAACAAAATGTATTCTGATTGAATTTGCAAATTCTTTTTAAGGATTGTTTTTATTTTGTAAACAAGTTTTATCAGGTATTATAACATAACCTTAATAAGCTTGGGGATATTTAGTCAATGTTGGGGCTTATGTCCACCCATAAGGGATACTAATACGCACGTGTCAAGATGAAAAGCAATCTCATATGATAAAACGGATATTTTACTCAATGTTGGTACTTCTATGTGTGTAGTAGTAAACCAAAGTTTAAATCTGGATTTGTCCCCGCTAATGGCGGTGTGGTTCCACCTCAGAGGCACAGCAATACTCCTGTGTGAGGATTTTTTGGAGAAAGAAGATAATTGACAGGATGCACTTCCTTGACATCCAATGTACTGGATGGCCCGCCATTAGCTCTCCAGAGCTGACACCTGCAGGGGGGGGTGGTAGAGATTCTTTTTAGTTCTTACAGGGGAACCAGCTTACCCTCCTCATCGGAAGTTTGGAAGAAACCCCGTTGGGGGAGTGTTTAGCCGCCAGACAGGGCCCGGGCGCTTCTGTCGTCTGAAATACATTGCAGAAATTTAGCGACTTATCCTTCACGTTTTCCTGGCAAATTTGAGAGATTGGTTCACTTTTAGGGGATTTCACCCGCTATGCCTTTAATTTATCTAAAATGACTTTGCAATAATTAACAGGAATGATTTTAATTAATGTATGACCCACAATGATTGCAGCAGGATGCTGTTGCCATGAACCATTTGATAAGGATAACCGTCTGAATTAATTTGTTAGTTAATTTGTACGATGCATGGATGTATTAGGTAAAGGTATCCTTTTCCCATGGAAATTTGGATAGGGCTATCATATATGTAAACTACTGTAGTTTTATTTAGGCAAAATGATATTTTCCAATTTTCAATCAAGAAATGTATCCTCTTAGATGGTAAGACACAAAATTTTGAATAGATGAAGGGGATAATTGTGTTAATTGATTTTAATAAACCCTAAATGCGTAAATAATGGTAAACAATGTCGAGCATCCCCAATGTGAAACTTTTGAATGGGTTAGTTTAGGTGACGTCTTTAATTCAAAAGGTTAAAACAATGATATTCTGAAATATCGGAGGTGACTTTGAGTTACCAATACGAGTCTTTTGGGCCACTCACATCAAAATTGACATTTAAATGGTTTTAAGGTTAGGAGTAAACTTTAAGAAATGTCAAATTTAACTATATTATTCCAGACTGTCCCTTTTAGAATAATTGTGATTTGAAACTTAAATGTTTTTTTTACATGAACCCTCTGGGGCTATGATCCAGGCCCGTATGCAAGGGGAAGGGTGTAGTTCGTTACCCCACCAAAAACAACAAATCCACAAAAGGGGGATAAAGGTTTTCACTTTTTGATTGAATTTTGATTAAAAAAGTACACCAAATTTAGTGAAATTGTGACAAGAAGTCCATTTTTAGTGATGATAATAAAAATTCCAAAAAAGGGGTATTTTAGGGGTTAAGCGTTACACGTTTACCCAAAAAAGGTCCACTTTTTCAAAGTTCCCCTGAGATGAAAAATTTCTGCGTACGGCCTTGCTATTATATTATGATTTTTTAGAGAATCTCTGATTGAATCATTACATGATATAACCTATGTGTAGCCAATCAAAATAGACCTTATGTATCGTAGCAACTCTTAAGATGTTCATACTGTGTTATGAGTCTTGTAGAGTATAAGGTCAGAAAATAATTTCAAACACAACTAAATGAGGCTTGTGCACAAATGATCTAAATTTATATAATAAACAGTTTTAATGATCTTTACTTGATTTGGTTCAAGAATTTGGTATGTCCAAAACAAAAATTACATATAATTACACATTTTATTTATACTTATAAAGAGTTTTCCAGTATCCTATGTTGAAGGCGTTGGAGTTCAACGATGTGTATGTCCTCACAGCGAAGACTCCAAAAATGACAGTATGAAAAGTTCACATAATTTAACTCTTCAGGTAGGATATTCCATGGGAATCTTCCAGTCATGAAGCTAACTTTTGTCCAGCAGTTCAAGACGACCAGGTTAAATAAGTCCATAGACGACATTAATCCACAGTATATCAGTTCCAAGAATCACCACGATTTCTATCGGTCCACAATTTGGAATCCTATTTGTTACCAGAACTTTCGGCTTCAAAGACGACAGTAGAATAATTAACAGCACTTCTGCTCAAATGGAATTAAAATATACATAATCCTGGCAATGTGTGGAGCACACATCTACCAATATTGTAGATAAAAACAGTACAACCCCACTGATATAGTGATTTCAGCTGCTGGCAGAGAGTCCTGCCAGTGATAGTATTTAAATACTCCACAGATTCAGATCAAGATTCCCCTTCTCTAACAAAATCATTACATCATTCTATCATAAACATAACCTTACACTAAGCTGACAAATCGGAATTCATCACCCGAATTTACATCACTTCATATATATAACTCTTATGGGGGAATTCCCAGAGATCTTGCCAATGTTTTAATCTTTTAAAGCCTAAACAAGCTTCTAAGTTGAGCATCCTTGGGGAATTCCCCACTTCTTCTCCCTATTGTTGCTATCTAATCAGGTGCACTTAGCAAAACAACTCTTGGAATTCCCCTTTTCTCTCTTTTCTAGTAAACAAAGTATTTTTTCCAGTGAGAAATCTCTCCTCTCTGAAATAAAATTGAGAAATAATATTTTTAAAAGTTTAAATCAGAAAAAGGAGGCCATATAACACATTGGTCTTATATTGGCCAATGAAACATATACCCCTCTGAATGACAATCAAAAATTTTAAGGGGGGGGGTGAAAATTTGCATGTTTTCACTCCAATGGAAAAAATACCATCCAATGCTCTTCATTTAAAGACTAGGTAATTTCTGCCATCCACAAGCTGTGCAAGGTGGTGTGATGTGCCCACATGATATTTTGCTGACTAAATGCGAACGGTACCAGATTCCAATTTAAGACAGTGCTTCTTCTTCTTTGGATTTGAAAGTAAATGTGTATTACAATGGACCAGAACTAGGTAATGGTCATAGTGTAGTCAACCCTATTTAGAGGGACCTTTTTGTTCCTACTATCAAAGAAAAACATCTCGGACAAAAAATCTTAATCTTTATAAGGTAAAGCAGAGGGACAATGCTGTCAATTGGGTTGCCGCACCTTTAAGAAACCTGCACCTTAAACTTGAGAAGGCATTTCTTGGATTCAAGACGACCCAACGAGTTTTTACATCATCTGATCTGTTATAGTCCCGTTGTCTGGGTGGGTCCCCGTGTGCAAGAGATGTGGCCCACGTTTACACTCGTCACAGCCATGGAACTAGACCTCAGACATAGACAAAAAAGTGAGGGTCACCTTTGTACCACCCCAGCACTTTTTTTTTTCGCCTAGAGGGCGTTTTCAAAATGGCCGCTAAAAATGCCATTTTTACCCCATATCGAAAACGTTGTCACCATAGCTACTTGAATGGTGTAAAATGGTCCATTTTTGTAGATTTTTTCCAAATATTTGTGATGTCAATGTAAGATGGTAAAAAATTCACTACTTAAAATGTATTTTAATGGGAGGGCGCTTTTCAAAATGCCGGCCAAATAAATAGGCACCTCATAAATTTCATCATGATGTTCTACTAACCAAAAAATGGGGTGAAATGGCCCAGTTGTTCAGTGTATTGGCTATATTTGTTATGTCAAATGTATAGAGCTGCCACATTCACTCCTTAAATGTATTCCTAATGGAAGGTGGCTTTTTTCAAAATGGCTGCCAGCATATATTTAACACTCATAAATGAAGTTTATAACTAGCCAAAAAATGGGGTGAATGGCCCTTTGTCAGTGTTTTGCTATATTTTGTTGATTCCAACATGTAATAGGAACGTCATATTCACCTTTAAAGGTATTCCTAAGGGAGGTGCTTTAAAAATGGTCCTCCAAATGCTTTTTATACACCTTGTGATTTTTTAATAGCATAAAGGGGTGAAATGGCCCAGTTTTTTCAGTGTTTCCCTTTTTGGTTTTGATTTGTTTTCTCATTATTTGTTGAGTTACTTAAATTTCAGTTTTAACAAAGTTGCGGATTTCATTTTCTTTTTTCTTACAGTTTAAGTTTAATGATTTTCATAGTGATTGTTTCATTTAATGGATTTGTTGCTACAGGCTGTTATTGTTGATATTACAATCTCAGTAATTGATAAGTGGATAATTGACAATCGTTCTGTGAGCATCTCGTAGGAGAGAAAATAATTTCCACATGAAACAATTACATAGTGGACATGATGGCCAACGTCTGAAAGCTGAACAAAATCGCACACATTTGGATTTCTTAGACTAGGCTGTATCATGTGTTGGAAGTCTGCAAGCAACTGCAACAGGCTTGATATAATCTTTTGATTTCTTTACAAATTACAAATCTGTGAAGGACTCCTGAACGAAAACCACATCAAGTCATGCTACCTGATTAAATTGATTAACAACAATCACTCGGGTTTACCCCCTTCCTATCGAGATATGGGTTGAAATGGTCTATAGTTTGTAGAGTTTCCCCCATTGTTGAGGTAAAGTGTATAGAAGGGTCAGACTCAATAAACAGACCAATAAACAGTATCCCTGATAGAGGGTGCTTTTCGAGATGACCAACAAATTAACAGATTTTTAAACAAATAAACAGATTTTTAAACAAATATGACTAGACTTAATTCAAAAAAGGATCATCTGCAGTAGCAACTCAACCCAGGTAGCAACAACTTCTAAAGACCAGTTTTGTAGTTATGGTTCATAAACACAAACAAAGGAGGAAAATAATGGTTACCATAAGGAGCCTTACATTTGTATCAATGATCAAAACTTGTCATATGTAGGCATTCATTATCATTACCACCTAGATCATTACCACCTACAATCCTATGCCATTCAAATGTAATCCATGGGAAAACAAATCATAGTAGAGTAATAGCACAAATGCATCAATAAATGAAAACAGCACTATGATCAGTTGTGACTGGCATTGACTGCATACATAGCACGATGTGGAAAACATCAGCCTCTTCTAAGTAAAGCTCGGGAACCTCATTACTGGAACCACCAAAGGAAGAGAAGCAAGGTATCATCTGCTATCTTGAAATGAAACTTGAGTATATTTCTATTGTAGGTGAAGTTTGAGCTGCTTTTTTGGCAGATTACTCATGGAGAAGTGTCAGGAATTTCTCCTTGTTACTATTTGATGCCCAGAACCTGTCGATCTCGACTGTTTATTGGTGAGTCTGACCCTTCTATACACTTTACCTCAACAAATAGGGAAACTCTACATAACTAGACCATTTCAACCCATATCTTGACAGGAAGGGGTAAATCCCGATTGATTGTTGTTAAGATTCAGACTATATCAAGTCTCTTTGCAGCTGACACAGACTTCCACACATAATCCAAAGTTGTGTCTGTGAAATCCCCAAATGTGCTGCAAAATTTTGTCTTCAGCTTTCAGACATTGGTCATCATGTCCACTATTATGTCGTGTGGAAATCTTCTCTCCTCCTTCGAGATGCTTACAGCACGATTGCCAATTATTATTATGCTGTCATCAGGAAATCGTCACAATCATATTGCATTGTCGAGGTGGCAGCTGGCAAATCGCACAACCCTATATCAGCACTCGGATTGTAATATCACCAATAACAGCATTGTACCATAAATCAAATCATCAAATCCATTAAACTGAAACATAACTGGAAAATACATACATACATACATACACAGTTCTTGATATAGCGCAATATCCAAAAATTGATCAGAGCGCTTTACACAGAAAAAAAAAAGAAAAAAAGCTAAGAACAGCAAAATGAGCAATACAAAACCAATAAATCAATACAAATGAGTTTTGAGATTTTTCTTAAAACTACTAACAGTGCTGGATGCTCTTATACTTGGTGGGATGTTATTCCAGAGATTTGGACCGCGTACACTGAAAGACATATCACCAATCAATTTGTTGGTCCTAGGGACAACAA
>JAMKCH010069887.1:0-26581 GCA_023653785.1 Ophioderma brevispina | reverse complement strand
GTCCGTAACATGGGAGGCAATCGATTGGTTGCGGTCAATTACAAGGTTACCAATCGTTGCCAAAGGAATTTTAACTGGTGAGCAAATCAGATAAAAGTAACAATTAAAACAAACAAACAAACACAGCCAAAACCCACAAATAGAAAGTAAGTTCCTTTTTTCAGAACCAAAAGTCAATGGAACTCACTTTACAGTTTCATTGACATTCTGGGGGATACATCTCTTCTGAAGGACCTCTTATCCATCTGAAGAAGTGGATGAGTTTACATCTACATTTTGTTTAAAAAAGCGACAGCAATAACAACAACAACAAAAACAAAGTCTTCCTATTTGATATCCCATCTCCAAAGTCAAATTAGATAATCATTCCTTCTGAATATGTCGTGGAAGAACGAACTTGTGATGTCAAAAATAACATTCTACAAAGGTTATCGTTTTATTTAGATCGTGAATTGTTTCGCGTCGTAAACGTGATCTTTGTCATGACCAGACTGCACAGCGCTTTAAACCCTTTCCCGCCTTTTCCACAGAAAAAAAAAAACCCTTTTGACGGTTCTATTTTTCCTACAGCCGAGGACGCCCGTGAAGCCGTGAAGCATGGAGTGTCTGGTATTTTGGTATCTAATCACGGAGGTAGACAATTAGATGGAGTCCCTGCTACAGTAAGACATTTTTCTGTTTTGACAGATTGCTTCCTCCCGACTTAAAGGGATTATTTATTGCGAGAGAATCGAAAAATGTGGAAATGCATTTGTTTTAACTTATAAATCAGGGATAAGCGTGTACAATTCCATATAACTGCTTTAATGTAGAAACAAACCACCAAATAGTGAAAAAAACGAAGTATTTGAGGAAATATGTCATATCGTCTCCCGTAAATAGATATACAGCGATGACGTCTCAAAATCTACAATAAACAGCTGATTGTGGTTTACAGTAGCACAGAATAAACAAAGATCAATCATGGTTGTGTTTGAGGTCAAACTGTATTGATCATGGTGCACAATATCACGCTTAAAATCTGGGATGTTCACCGAGAAAGGCTTTTTTTAATCTCAATTCGGAATTTTGATACGCACGTATAGATATTAAAGAATCAGATAAAAAGTACTGCCTTGTCTTTAATACACGGATTTCAACCCAACCACTTGCAGGCTATGTTTGCATATCCATGCCAGTAACAAAAATACAAAAATACGAATTTTGATGATTTTTTCGATGTTTCGGATTAGCAAATCGCTGCAAATCCCTTTAATTCACGTCTGTTAACGGACCATATCACTACGGCAATATATGAAGTCCGCCCTCTATTTTCTAAATTGACATTATATTATCAGTGCACATGTTATTGGCTCATACGAACAAGCCCATCTAACCAGTAGAATATCAATATAAATACACCGATATAGCCAGTCTATCTACAATCATTGCGAAATAGAATAGGCCTATAAAAATTTAAAAACAAACAAATTCATGACATCTGTACTAAAATCATAATTATTTTGTGCTATTTTGAGAACTATATACACATTAATACTCATGTGCTTACGTCCTGTGTAAAAAGAATTTGTTTGCAAAAGTTTAATATCAAGCAGTTCAAATATAGTGCAAATACTAATGTGTAACTTTGCAGATAGACGCCTTACCTGAGGTGGTTCAAGCAGTAAAGGGCTCGGATGTTGAGGTATACCTGGACGGAGGAGTGAGGACGGGCAAGGATGTCTTGAAAGCTCTCGCTCTTGGTGCTCGCGTGTATTTGGTGGGAAGACCCAATAATTTGGGTTGGCTTGTAAAGTAAGTATAATTTATTAGAGATACATTACATGGTAATACAGAGAAAAAAGGGGGCTCAATTGGGGGAGGGGAGTACAGGATTCAGTTATAATATAATGTTCTCTAAGTGCATAATTTTAAAAGATTTCAATTCTGGTTATCATTATTTCAATATATTGTTGATATAGGGTGCGAGGGTGAAGGCAGAGACGTTTATAGAAATACCTTCGTGACCCGGAGTTTCATCTTGCAATGGCTTTATCAGGTAATGTTGGCAGGTTTTTGAAGTCCTTTGTTTGGAAATGTTACAAAAATAGCGCCTATTACTTGTCAAGCTTAGCGTTCAGTCTTAAAACTTGCCAATGTTGGTGCCATAATTCTTCGAGAAATTGAAAGAATAATTTTTTCGGACCGGGAATTGAAACTTTGGAAACCTTCGTTAATACATATGAGCTAGCGAAGCGGACATTTATAGCGGATGAAATATTAATCTAGAGGTCTACAGTCCAATTCTCTTGCTTCCCAAGATTCATAGGAGCAATAAGTCATCAATGGAGAAATATCGATACACTAGCGAATTAAAACAAGTTTAAAAGGTCCGGAATCCATTCTTTCAATTCACAATTTTAGGGAAAGACGTCTACATCTAACCTAAAATAGACCAAAATGAAGTGCCAAAGTTAAACGTAATCCAAATTGGCACACATACAACAAAAAAAACACAACAAACAACAAAAATAACAAGGCAAACAAAAAAAACTTCAATGTGGTCTCATTGTTTTACATGTTATTCCTGCTCTATATTAGAAACAAAAACAAAAAATATCCTTTTATTTAATTAGGGAATATATTTTCTTCTTTTCAGGTTACATTTGACAGATCGTGAATTTGAAATAACGCGGGACCTGGTACAAAGTGGACGTGTGTTTTCATCTAACCTTTAAACACAAAAATTATTAAAATGATCATGAGGGGATCAAAAACGCGTAGATTGATATTATTCACTTTGCGGTCTTAGATTTTGATATTAATAGCAGGTGTTATCCACATAAATTAGGTTAAAACGACCTTACACCAATTAAGTGGTAGCGCTATTACCGGACCGCTTTACAAAGCGACTATAGACGAGGTCACTCATAACTTTCACCGGGATGAAGGCACAATGGAATTGCTATCCTGCCAAAGAGTCGTGCTTTTAAAAATTAGTCTAACACTTACGTGCATAAGGGGTCATGTGGACCCCAGAATTCGTTTTTCGCGCGCCATTGTTTACCTAAATTGTTTTGCACAAAATTGTATGTAGTTGCCAAATATCAGGTGCGCATATTTTGGTGGAAAACAAAATAAATCTATGGCGTTTTTTTATGCTAATTAGTACTAAGCATTATGGTGCCGCTATTCAAAACTTGTTTTGCCCCTTAAAATGTACTGGAGTAACTTTTCAATGGTTTAAAATTCTATGCAATGAATTATATTGATGTTCTCCTATGTGACCCAAATTTTATGAGAAAAAAGTCCTTTGAAACAAAGGGTTTTTATGTTTCATTTTTGGGCGGGAGATTCGTGCCCATCTTAAAAATCAGTGTCGGACCGCCATTTTGATTCGGGCAACGATTTTCATTTTCTTGTTATGTGGTCCTCTTGATGTACCCCCTCAATGACCCAGAGAGTTTTAGTAAATAAGCCAACGGCAAAGGAGTTTAAAGAAGACCTTATGCACCCTGATTATATACCATGTAATCTATTGATAGTTTGTTGGTCTGTTATATCGGGTTACACATATTGTTCATGAATCGATTGCTTTAAAGGCAGTACCGCCCCAAACTCCACCCTCATCCACCACAACACACTACGATAAAAGTAAAGGCCTTCGTGACGAATCCAGTCATCGTTCTTTCACCTTGAGCAGAAGATTCGGATAGCATGACGGTTTTGGGGAATTCTCAAAACTCTTGTGACAGTCTATCATTTAGCTCCTGAGGAGTTGCTGGGCGAAATGGACAGATGTTTGCATCATCTATGCATAGCCCAAGGAGGGAGTTTCTGTAAACCTGACCCATCTGACTTACTTTTTCTGACACACGTATGAATCGGAAACCCTTCACGAAATAAAGCCAACAGGTGTATTCCTTAAGGTATCCGATCATAAGGGTAGTCAGGAACGGGGGTGGGGGGGTCAGATGGGGCAGGTTACTGAAACTCCCTAGCACAAAGTATCCAAAGATATTCAATAGTGAAAGATCTGGTGGACGGTTGGTTATAGGAGACAAACGTTGTGGTGTCAACCAAATCAGCAGTTATTCAACGGTCTTGTTTTTCCTTATTAATGTTATGATGGAGATACGAGTTGTGTGAACTTAATAAATATTAGCATTTTGCGGTTACTGGTTACTTTACCAGTTGTCCTTCTTGGCGCAGAGGCAGCCAGCTCAATAAATTGAAGTTAGTGGAGCCAGTTCACTGTTGACTGATTGGGGTTTGCGGAAGTCTAAATCCAACGGTGGAGGGAAAGGTAGGCGCTTCATTGAGAATGTGATCCTAGTCTGTGATGGAGAGCCATATTCAAAGGCTGGCCACGGACCGATTCAAAACGATCGACCCCTGTGCGAATGAGCTGGTAGTGACCCATTCTTACCGTGGGAAGGTTGCTACAGGTGTGGGAGTTCTTTCTGGGTATGATAGGAATTGGTACTGGTAATGAGTATCTAGCCAGTCAGTGTTCCATATCTGTAGGATGTTGAATTCAGAACTGAAGAGTTTAACAGGTGCCAACAGAAAGAGTCCACGAGAATCCGTTCCTGTCTGCCGAGCTGGTGTAGTTCTTCGACAATATATGCAACAGGTGTTATTTGGTGGTGTTATATGTCATGCACGAGGCGTGTATGTAATCCCTTCCATGTAATACTACCCCAAACCATCACCGATCTCCATATATTGTCATGTTCCTTAATACCAGATGTCAAGGACCTTTCTGAAGACAACTGCGACATGACCCGTCCATGAAGCCAAAGCAAACCGACTTTCATTCAGTGAATAAGACCTTATACCAGTCATTGTAATTTACTTTACAACGATCAGGCGACGCTGAGCAGGTCGTTGTCATTGAGAAGCAACTCGAAATTCTTATATCGTATCCAAAACAGTTGATACCAAATATGATCAAGCCAGAGAAGGGTACAAAGTCTGGCTGCTTCAATGAATTCTGCAGAGGTCCTGTCTGTGCGTTGCTCCAACATTGGCCAAACCAAGAGATGTGCATGTCTTGTGGTGCTGTCCACAATCACAGGTAGGGTCCTGATCTGTTTCCAGTAGCCCCACTTCTGCAAGGAAACCGGTTCTGGTTCTCAAGAAATGAAGAAGCAAAGAAGAAAGCTTTACTCATCTGAACTCCAGCTATCTTTCATTGCCATGGCAGAGGATACAGATGCTAAGAAGCCGACAGATACACGTCATAAGCATTCAAGCATAATGATCTTTGGTCAGCAGTACCTGGTATTATTACACAATCATGAATATTCCTGACATAAATGCTATTTCATTGGCTGATTCCATTACGCGAGCTATTTCCTTAGGGAAATAGAATTGAAATGTGTCCATACAACTCGTCCAGATCACAGTGAGGTTGTACTAACCCAAATACTACATGTTTTTGTGTATATCGGGAATAGGGCACACTATTTTTCCTCGAGGTACTGGCTACGCGGCCTATCACCCCTCACCCTTCGGGTTCGGGTGAGGCCCTAGACCAGTACTCGGGAAAATAGTGTGACTTTTTCCCTATAACATGGTAGTATTTGTATAATATCCAATGTGTGAGAAAGCCTTATCTAGAATTATTAAAACATGTATACGGGGGGGGGGGGGGTGTTTGGACCGGGAGGGGAATATATTTGTGATACCAAATAGCAGCAGCTACTTATGATGATTATCCAGTTTATTTGTATTCAAAAATACACAAGTGTAAAGACATTACTGCATAACAAGCTACCTGTATGATTATGTTAATTAATAAATCAGATTTCTGATTCCGTTATTTTATAGGCTGCCATAGTCGAGTCACGTTTAAAGGGTACAGACGCGATATTTTTTTAACCAACCCACAAGTACATATAATGTGCTGTTTTATTACGCCGATTTATAGTGATTCGAAACTTCTCTTTAAAAATATTGAGATTGCGACTGGTTAAATGGAAAGAAAGTTTTCAGGGGACTTGACAAACAACCTTTCTAATCTACAGTCTTATTATACACAATGCATGTAAACCGATCTGGCAGAAAGTCGTGTTGTGTACTTGAATCAATAGTTTTACGAATAACTAAAGCTTATTTTATTGGGTGAAAGTTAATAAAGGGCTCTAGTTGAACCCCAGCGCCTCATTGGAACTCTTTGGCAATTGAGTTATTGAGGTCACGGGTAATTACAGGGGAGTAAATTTATAAACGCTTCAATAAAGTTATGCAATATCAGAATACTTCTGAAAGTCTTCTAGAATTAAAAAAAAGTCAATGATGCACAGAAAGTCAAAGGGGGCTCTTTGGCAATGTGTAGCTCAAGATCTGTCAAAGGAAAATAATCTTTCCAACAGGGGTTATAGTGGAGGTGTGTATGTAAATCCCTATCATGTAATACTACCCCAAACCATCACCGATCTTCCATCATATCTGTCATGTTCCTTAAATGTCAAGGACCTTTTTCTGAAGACAATCTGCGGACTCTGACCCGTCGCCATGAGCCCAAGCAAAACCGCCTTCATTCAGTGAATAAGACCTTATTCCTAGTCATTGTTAATTTACTTTAACACCGTACAGGCGACGCTGAGCATTCGTTGTCATTGAGAGCAACTCGAAATTCTTCTTATCGTATCCACCAGTGATTCCCAAATATGATCCAGCCAGAGGTGACAATGTTCCCTTTCTGCTCAATGAATTCTGCAAGTCCTTGTCTGTGCATTGTTGCTCCACATTGGCCAACAAGAGATGTTGCATTGTCTGTGGTTCTGTTTCCACATCACAGGTAGTGTCCTGACTCTTCCAGGTAGCCCAACTTCTGCAAGGAAACCGGTTCTCAAGAAATGAAGAAAGCTCTTACTCATCTGAACCATCCAGCTATCTTCATTGCCATGGTCCATGGTACAGATGCTTAAGAAAGCATACAGATACACGTTACATAATCATTCAAGCATAATGATCTTTGGTCAGCATCCCTTGGTTTTAATACACCTCATGAATATTCTGAACATAATCATGCTATTTCATTGGCTGATTCCTATTACGCGAACTATTCCTGAGGGAAATAGATTGACTGTTTCCCTACCACCTCGTCCCAGAGTCACAGTGAGGTGTAATACAACAATCTACATGGTTATATCGGGAAATAGGGCCCATATTTTCCCTTGTTACTGGTTACGGGCCTATCACCCTCAGCCTTCGGTTCGTGTGAGAGGCCGTAGTCATACCTCGGGAAAATAGTGTCCCTATGTCCTATACCATGTAGTATTTGTATACTATCCAATGTTGTGAGAAAGCTATCTAGATTAAAACATGATATGGGGGGGGGGTGTGTTGACCGGGAATATATTTGTTGATAACAAATTAGCAGCTAGCTCTTTGATAGTATCATTTTTTTTATTTCTTCAAAAATACACAAAGGTAGTAAATCCATTCTGCATAACAAGTCTACCTGCTATGATTTGTTTAATTAACCAATCAGATTTTCTGATTCCGTTAATTTTATTGCTTCACTAGTCGATCAGCGTTAAAGTGTACCGACGCGATACTTTTTTAATCCAACCCCAAGTACATATACTGATGTGTTTTTATTAGCCGATTTATAATAGCTGATTCGAACTTATCTTTAAAAATATGAGAGTTGAGACTGGTTAATGAAAGAAAGTTTTCACGGGGACTTACAAACCACCTTTCTATCTACATCTTATCTAATACACAATGCTATGTAACCGATCTGGCAGAAAGGGCGTTGTGTGATACTTGAATCAATAGTTTTACGGAATAAAGCTTATTTTATTTGCTGAAAGTAATAAACGGGGTCTAGTTAACCAGCCAGCGGCTATTGGCACTCTTTGGCAATTTGAGTTATTGAGGTCACGGGTAATATAAAGGGATTACATTTCAAACTGCTATCATTAAAGTTATGGCAAATCAGAATACTTCCTGAAGTCTTAAGAATTAAAAAAGGTAATGGTCAGTAAAGTGGCTCTTTGGCATGTGTAGCTCAAGATCTGTCAAAGGAAAAATAATCTTTCCAACAGGGGTTATAGTGGAGCGGTTTGGACTGTAAAATTGTCGACAACCCCTCCCCTCGGTACAATAAAACGCAACAACTTCTATTCGAAAGATAGTAATAAATAATTTAAAAAAATGATGGTTGTGGTCAAAAACTTTGGTGGCAGGGGTGTTTTTTGGGTAAAAAATAACGTTTTTGAGCTAAAAACTTAAGAAAATCAAGATTTATCAATTTCTTAGGAAAACAAATTTTAATCATGATGCAATACTATCAATCTCTGACATTTATATTGTAGATTTCTGTTTTATACAATATATAAAGGGTCTAGAATTTTAGCCCCCCCCAAATCACTTTTTCCTAAAACATCCTTTTTATCAAATGTCACCACAACGAGTATTACCTTAACCCTTTATGCAATGTATATCAATAACAAAATAGATACCATAAAAATAAGATTGTAATATTTTTACTTTTAAAAAATAACAAATAATAATTTCGCTTAATTTACAGCCCAAAATGCATTTTCGGTCTAGAAATAATCCCTGCCACCAAATATTTCAACCACAACCATTATTTTCTTAAATCTCATATATTTATCCTTCAAATAAAGGGGGCTGTATTTTGTTGTACCGAAGGGAGGGGTAACTCGAAAACTAGAGCACTTTTCAAAGCTTGGCCGCTCCGTTATTAAATTTTAAAATTGCCCTTACGCAATTGAAAGCGGTCGCATACTAATTGTCCTGACTGGCTGAAACTTAACAACCCTATTGTTTATTTGGCTTTGAACCGTTGTAAAATTTGACCCCTGTACAAAAGATCTGATTTTCTTTTGTCGTATTTTGACCTGTTAATTAGCCATCCTGCGGATGCATGACCATTGACTGCAGGACCAATTTGTACAGTTCTTAACTTATTTGAAGCATTCTGGGAATTTAATCCCTTATGTGACCTGTGACCTCAATAACTCAAATGTCAAGTGCCTAGGTGGCACCCGGTGGATTCTTCCACTAGACACCTTGGTTTATCATTTATAGCAATAAAATTGCATTAGTACGCACTTTCACGCTTCTCTCCAAATTTTATCCGATCGTTAGAGGTCCAGTTAAATATGTATGCAAAGAAAAACATAACAACGTTACACACATGCGATTCAAGAAGTATTCAGGGGCGTATTCTGGGCTATGGCTATCAAATAACTTTTTAATGAATTAAACATTTTATTGTACAATTTAAAATTGTAAAATATAATATGATAGTAATAACAGACGAAGTGTATGTGTGTTGTTCTTTGAGAAAGTTGATGTCACCCAGTGGTATCAAATATATCAAATATGCTCAACGACGCTATACGATTAACTGAGATGTTCCAGTCGAAATATTTTTAAACTAAAAATTTAAGTTATTTATTCACTTTTCAAAATAGAAAAATCACTCGTTTCACCAGGAAAAGAGTCACAAAATATATAACACTTTGTTAAAGATGCTTATAACTTCTTTTATGAGCTCGATTTATGTGCACACAGACCACACTAAAATTTGGAGACCATGAATATTTTAATTTACGTCCTTTAATTTTTTATAACTTAATAAAAACAAAATACCTTAAAATACCATAGATTACATATCCAAATATATAACATACTAAAAGTCAACAACAGCAAATAGAATATACATTTCAAAAACAAAGTGCACAGACAAATTTGAAAATAAACGATATAACACCAGAGCAACATGATTAAAAACTGATCGATTGTTCAGATGGGAAAAGATGAGTTTGTAATTTGAGTTGCTAATATTCCTCTGTGAATGTCATGAATAAGTGCGTACAAATATGAGAGAAATTTATGGCAGCGCGAACGTAGCATTATTAATCGCAAAAGAACTTTGCTGTGGATGGGACTCGAACCCACAACCTCTCGCTTAGATCTCGAGTGCGTTAATCCATTGCGAGTTTTTACACCATAGCGTTCGGAGCGTAATGCCGTCCATTACGCTTGCATTCTCAACCATTCTGATATTGAATGAAACACTAAAGCTTATAATAATTTGGGCTACGGACATAAAATTGGGATTTTGTTAACATGATGTAGCGACGATGGAACTACGCATTTAATCAATCTTTCCCATTTTCAAATAGTACAAGCAACAATTGTGTACAAATAAGCAGCTTTTTATACTTAAAGTCTTTAAGATATCCCAACTTGTGGGAACACATTCATCATCATTCATTGGTATTGTCCAATCAATGCTCTGATTTGATATGCCATTTTCTACGATGGAAAGTCTCCCTGTCCCTCTCGCTCTTTCTCCCTCTCTATCCCTCTCTTAACATCATTGTCTTTTATCATTTTACACAGGTCGTACGCGTACGTATACACGTACAAAGTAACTGCCCTGTAACAAGTCTTAGTTGATCCACAAAGCTTATCAGAGAAAAGTTCTTCCATCACAAATTTTAGTCCATAACTTTTCAATAACTTAACATTTTTCAATGTCCAATCTAAAATAGATTTGAATTCAGCGTGCTGTCGATTAGTTCTATCTTGTCAGCTAATCTCTTGATTATAACACAATCAGTATAATTACAATGCTTTCAGCTTCAATCCAGTTTGTCCATATGTCTATCCCTTCGAAAATATTTCCTCCAAAGAACAGAGCTTCATGCTGGCTGCTACTGAAGCCGTAACCTAGGAGTCATCCAGGTCCTGACTTCTGTTCACGTCTTGGAAGTCGGTCGCCATCCACCATTCTAAGAATTCTGTTAGTGTAGTATCAAAGTCTATCAGTTTGTAGTTTAACCACGCTTCGATAAATAAAAGTTTCAAATACTGCTTGTTGATAGAAATCACGGCTGCGCTGTACAGCTGCGATGTCACAAAAGGGTCCTGTCCCGCAGGGTCGAGGCAACTGTGCTGTGACTGGGATGGACGATGTATCTTACACCCATTGCAGTATGACTGAATGGTAGTTCTGAAGACTTTCTGAATGCAACTGTAATTGGTCTGCGTACTGTTATATGGCCTCCATTTTTCTGATTAAAAATATTATTTTCTCAATTTTATTTGAGAAAAGATTTCTCACAGGAAAAGTACTTGTTTACTATTAAAGAGAGAAGGGGAATATCCCTAGTTTGTTTTTGCAAGGTGCACCTGTTTAGATTGCACAATAGGGGAAGTGGGGAATTCCCCAAGAATGCTAAACTTAGAAACTGAGTCAACTTGTTTATGCTTTGAGAAAAACATTGTAAGATCAGGGAATTCCCCCACAAAGTTATATATGGAAAGTGATGTGATTCAGATGAAGCAATTTATGTGGATTTCAATTGGTCAGCCAGTGCAAGGTTATATTTATGCATGATGCTGTTGTAATGTCTATTTTTAGACTGGGAACTTTGTGAAGTCAGTATATATTTGAGATTTGAGTTAAGTCTCATCGTCAGCAGTTGTAATCAGCTATACAGTATGGTCATAGCTAGTTTTATCTACAATAATGGTAGATTTATGCTCCACACAGTGCCAGGATTTATTATATTTCCATGTGAGCAGAGTGCTGTAATTATTCTACTGTCGTCTTTAAAGCCGAAAGTGCTGGGAATCAAAATAGGATTCCAAATTGTGGACAGATAGAAATCGTGGTGGTTATCTTGGACTGATATACTGTGGAATATTAGTGTCGTCGAGGGACTTATGTAACCTTGTCGTCTTGAACTGCTGGACAAAAATTATCTTCAGGACTGAGAAGATTCCAATGGAATATTACCTGAGCATTTATAAGCGTGACTTTGCATGCTGTCATTTTTGAAGTCTTCGCTTTGAGGACAAATCATCGTTGAACTGCAACGTTTCATGTGGACATTACTGGACATTCTTGAGGACAATAAGTATTGACTAATTATGTGTAATTGTGTAATTTTGATTTATGTAATGTTGTTTGGACATACCAAATTCTTGAACTAAACCAATCAAAGATCATTAAAACTGTTATATTATATAAAATTCAGATCACTTGTGCACAAGGCTCATTTATTTGTGTTTGAAAGGTATTTCTGACCTTAGGTGTCCACGAGACGTCATAACAGTACAAATATCTCAGCAGGTTTCTAACATCTTCAACCACTATGGCCTTTTCAAACCTCTCCACCTCGTCACTATCTCTCCTAACCTACTTACTTCCGCTTAAACTAACTTACTTCCGGGTTTCTTTCTCTATTCACTACCTCTCTCTGCTCTGATGATTATAGACTATACACCAAACATTACAGGTCCTGGCTATACATGGTGAGTAAAAAACGTACCACCAAGATTGATTGATTTTTCATGGCAACCTTTGTGGCTATTCATTTTTTCTTTCCTGTATTGCGTCACCTGTTTGTTAACTCTCATATAAAAATACGGGCTTTAAAATAGATTTCACACGCGTTCACAAGTTACAAGTTTGCGGAAGTGAAAGTACTCCAATGTTACAGACCGAAGTGACACGCTACTTTACCCAAGAGTATTCTTGGTTTTACCTACGTTCAGCTTTTGGGGTTGCCAGCATATCCTCCATTCCATTTGAATAATTTTCAGGTAAAGACCAATGGCATAACCGTGGATAATTAGGGGTAGGAGGGGTAAGGGCCGGGATCCCCCACTCAAAATCCTTGCCCCCCTCCTGCCCCCCCAATATAGATATCATGACAAGTATAAATTGATAGTCCATTAACATTATACCCTGTTACCTTTGCCCTCTAAATTTAACATGATTTCTGCAATTATTTCAACTTGATTTGAACTACTTGGTACTCCAGGTTGGTAAACATGAAGTAGAAAATCATCTTTTCCCTAGAGGCATCCAAATTGGAGGCTGAGCTTTCGAGACACTCTAGCGAATCCCATTATCAGAGCAAACCAAACAACTTAACAGTCTGTTGTCACATCCTTATATACACCAGTAACAAAGGGGGAGAGAACAATAAGTGATGATCAAAGGATACTCCAGTATTAATTTTCCGGTTTCATTGGTAAGGTCAATCCTTTGCCTATTCTACAGGGACCATTCAGGAGAATTGGGTGCAGGCTAAATTCCGAATGGGTT
This sequence comes from Ophioderma brevispina, assembly GCA_023653785.1. NCBI lineage: Eukaryota > Metazoa > Echinodermata > Ophiuroidea > Amphilepidida > Ophiodermatidae > Ophioderma > Ophioderma brevispina. The sequence continues at coordinate 13,488 of JAMKCH010069887.1, read as the reverse complement.
TTTGGGGATCCGAAAGGTTTTTGGTCCGAAGGAGCAATTGATCCGAGTCATATATTCCGAAGGTTTTTTATCCCAAGGGTCGTTTTTCTTCTTCTTTTCTCCGATTGGTCGTTTCTCCGAAGGGCAATTGCTCCGAAGTGCATTTGTTCGCGACTGGGCATTGATCCGAACAATAAGTAATGTGTCTTTTCTCCTTTCTCCGAAGATTTTTTACTTCCGACGGGGCGTTTTTCCCGCAAACACATTTTACAGGGTTTTTTTTCCGAAGGAGTTATGTTTCCGAAATTTTTTAAGTCCGAAGGGGGGCTTGTCCGAAAGAAATGAAGATTATTGTTCCGAAGGGTCGTTTGTCCGAATTTTCGGACTCACGCCCCTTCGGATCATTCCCTCTTCTAATTTCGGACAAACGACCCTTAAGGATAAAAAACCTTTCGGAATAACTAGAGCTATATTATGAGATGAAGTATTGAATACCTTATCAAATCCGAACAATGACATAACTTGCAAATACCATGAGATCCATTCGACATCTTGATGAAGGGGACTAGGAAGAATCGTTCCATTGATTTAAATGAAAACCACTAAACGATCAAGAGATATGCTAACACCGGTAAAACATCATTTGGTCGCTATACGTCTCTCTAATTATACAACCCACAATATTTCTTTTTGCAAAATACAAAATCGCATATTTAAATTCATTTTTTGGTTGTCGTTAAATGTTCCCTTTGGACCTAAAGATATCTAATAAGCGACGGATCTCACATATCGGACGGACATAAAATCATTATTTGATTGCATCTATAACCATCAATAGCCATTCATCAACGACAAAAAAACAATAAGGCCAATATTCTAAATACGAGTTATAAAAAATCATACCAATTGGTATTGAAAGTTTGTATAAGTAGTTCTTATGCATTTATTTCTGACTGCCGAAAAACAGAACTTGATAAAAAAGACAGAAACTCCCATGGTTTTCCCTGGCACTGGTTTATGAATATGATTTGGCATTGAAGACAAGAATTTCTTGCATAAAGGGCTTGAAGCATGTAATTTTCTCAGGGCGAAGAGGGGAGATTGAGAGGGGGAGGGACAGGAGAGGAGAAGAAAACAAAGTAAACAACAAAACAAATCTGAAAAACAATCAGGCAATAATTCTAAATACGAAAGTTAGAGAAAATTATTACCAATTGTATTGAAAGTTTGTATAAGTAGTTCTGTAACCTGGCATTTATTTCTGACTGCCGAAAAACAGAACTTGATAAAATAGAGAACTCCCGCATGGTTTTCCCTGGCATCTAACATATTTCTATTCCTGAAGTATATAAAATCTAAATAAGTTTTGGTTGTATAGTCACCATGTATTTCTGTGTACGTAAAAAAGATATTGAATGCACATCATGGCTCACAAAAGGAGGTTTTCCTGATAAAAATTGTCATACTTTCATACTGCCCATTGGTATAACAACCCAAAATTTTCACTAACATCCATTTACTTGCAATCGCTTCTAACAATTAATAGATTTCATAAAGTGTAAACGCACGCATCGAGTAAGGAAATAGAATGACATTATTGTATTTTTTTACTTACGAGATACTTTGTACTAATTGTTTACTCTCTGAAATAGCAAATCGCACAAAACTAAAGATATTTCCGTTTTTTTTTGAACACTGAAATTTGTTTTTTAGGTGTTTTTGCTTTAGATGGCTCTCATTTTGGAAAAGGGCGTCGTATGCAAATTGCCCCCACTTTAGATAAATCGTCATTACTTTGTTTTAAATATTTTCCCATCCCTCCCTCCTTAAATTTTGTTTGATAACTCGCTACCCCGTGCCCTTAACCGTGGTGCTGCAGCCTATCGAATCGATGTAAGGGAACATGTAAACAGAGGAGACTAACAAAATCTTTCCTAAAGGCATCCAAATTGGAAGGCTGGCTTTCGACACTCAGTGAATGTCACTATCAGAGCAACGACACAGTCCTAATGTGTCATTTTATATAAACCAATACAGTATAGATAATTGATCATCACGCCGGGCAAAAATAAGGTTCCGGTTTATTATAATAAATAATTATCACCAGTTTTCCTATAAGCGCTCAATCTCCGTAAACAAGCTCAACGCGGCAGTTGACAATTATTATTATGCCGCCTTCAAGAATCGTCACAATCATTACGCTTCAGTTAGGTGCTGCTCAATACCTGCCTTACAGCGCACAAGATAAGGCACGCTAGAACCGACATAAAACGTCGAGTTTGCAACGCTATGCGGGCGAGTTTGCAAGTTCGCACCGCCATGCCGGCGAGTTTGCAAAGTGTGGCGACGCATGCGGCGAGTTTTGCAAGTTGGCCACGCCCATTCCTGCGAGTTTTTAGCAAGTTGCACAGCCATCCGCGAGTTTTGCAAGTTGGCCACGCCATGCCGGTGAGTTTGCAAGTGGCCACGCCATGCCGGCGAGTTTGCAATTTGGCCACGCCATGCCGGCGAGTTTGCCAGTTGGGCCCAAGGCCATGCCGGCGAGTTTGCAGTGAACTTGGCCACGCAAAGGGCCGGCGAGTTTGCAAGTTGGCCCACGCCCATGCCGGCGAGTTTGCTAGTTGGCCACCGCATGCCGGTGTCACGAGCGAGCCAGTCCCAGCCTTTTAGAGTCGTCGGACATTGTGTTTTTTGAGTTTACATCAGTCCTAGAACATATGTTTTGAAATTATAAGTCCTATAGACACTAAGTTTTTGATTTCAGTGTCCTAGTGACTATCGGTAATAACACACGGGTCCTATGGACTACAGTAATAAAATGAAGAGTCCTAGGACATTTGAAATAGTGGGACTCTGAATTTTATTACAATTACAAAACTCTCAGTGTCCCTAATTTTTGATGGTCCGGGGAGTGGGGGTGGTTACTAGTTTTGCGTGTCCCATGCAGTTGAATTCACAGTCCTATGACCATATGTTTTTAACATTAAGGGGTCCTATGGGATACTACGTTTTGATTCTCAGTGATCTGGGACTATCGTTAATGACACGCATTGTCCAATGGACTACAATTTAATTAGAAGAGTCTAGGACATTTGAACTCGTGGGACTCTGAAGTTCTTACATTACACCGTTCTTAGTGTCCCTAAATTTGGAGGGTCCCGGGACATTGTGTGCTAATCTGTGGTGTCCCTCATGCAGCTGGTTTTAAATAAAGCATCCCAGCACAACATGTCTGCTTGAAATGGCACACCATTAATTCCCTTGCAGTATTGGTTTTTTAAAGGGCATTTGAATTTATTGTTTTTGTGGTGGCTATGATAATGACATTCCAGCCTCAATGGTGCCCTACTTTACTCAATGTACATATGCACATAGTTTTTTAAAGTAAAGGGTGGTCAAAATAGGCTATCCCAGGAATTATCCCCACCCCATGACCATTTCAAATTCGAAATAACTATGGGAAATTTCCAAGCTGTTTTTTGACAAATCATAGAAGAAATTGCCGGCGATTCCCATTATTTTTTCAAATATGTCTCCAACGAGAACGAAAAGGAAAATAGCCACTAAGTGATGTATTCTTTGGGAATGAGAATATTTTTCAGTGGTTAATAAAGTAATGGGAATTCACAAATTCATCTTCTTGGGTTAGCTATGTCTTTTACGATTTCCAACATTGTGGAAATTATCATGTTCTTTTGAATTTAATGAGGGGGAATTCCCATCATGAGAGGTTTTGGATATTTCTGGAAGAGCCGCAAATATGACTGATGCTGTTCCAAATCGGTCAACTTTGGTTTCCAAATTATTGGTCTCGTCATGGCCCATGGTTTCAGTGTTTCACGTTTTTATTCTCTTTAGCTTCTCTGCAGTTGTTTTATTTTTTCAGTAATTTCCAGTTATAAAAAATAATATCGTCGGGTCTCGAACGTGCGACGGAATGTTTTATTTCTAAAAAATCATTTTTTACAAACAAAATAGTGGAAAGTGTACTGCACATCAACCTTTTCAAGCTTCGATTGGTCAAAGCTTTACAGTACATACATTTGGCCATTTTGATGGATGTTGAGAATAGACACTTTGATGTTTTAGACGGTATGCTACCCTCGTAACGCAAGGTGCAAGATTAAATTTATCTATTTTATCTTATTACACGTCATTACATTAATACAAAAATATGGATTTTCCGAGTGTTAATCTCATTTTTCAATTTTACTTTAATTAACCCTTGTATATTGATGCGTACTCTTAAAACGAAGAGTGACAAACCACCTAAAAGAGTGAAATCTCCTCCAAAACAGAGCAGCCGAGTGACGCATCCTTTAGAGTGAGATCCACTCAACACAAAGAGTGAACAAAAATAACTCTAAGGCAAGGTTAACTAAAACTCAAACTCTTTTTAGAGTGAACAACTCACTCTATAGAGTTTTGTGATTATTATTTTGTTTGTTTTTTGGTGAGTACTTGTTCTGGTAGGTATATTCATACATTTGACATTAATGAATTATTGTGGTGCATCATAGGCACTGATTCAGTGAGCAGCAATGATTGTGGCCATGTCATTGCCGTGTATGATCATGGCATGCATGCCCCTGACATGGCATATTGGGTGTTTCGTACATGTGTAAGCCAAGCCTGCGCAGACTACCGTTGTACGAGTGATAATACAGTAAATAACATTTAATGCTTATCCACACTGTGTCTGTAAATGCTATGAACCGTGACTGACACATACAATTAGGAGTGGGCAATAAACACTTCTTCAATCTCTCTTTAACCGAGTGAGTCTATGGCCAATTTTTGGCTGCTGAAAACGATTCTAACAAGCATTTTCATTCAAATGAAGTTTTGATGGTGGTTTCCATGTATTTTAAATTTTTGCATGTAAAGTCATGGAGATTTTGGCAATTTTAGACATAACTTCAAAAAGGAATGTCTTCTCAACCTATTTTGTCATAAACTCCACACAGATGCTTCTGTATATTCATAATATTTGCAAGAAAAAATAGAATAATATTGTGTTGAATTGCAACAGCTTCAATTTTCAAAATGTATTGTAGGGGTGGCAACAGCAGTAAATAAAATAAGCCTTCAACAGGTAGACTTAACAAAGAACATGAGAAGATCAACACCCTTTTATCAATTGTTTGAAAGGCCAATTACGTATAATTGATTTTAGGTTATACCAAAGAAGTTTACTGAAGCATGTTCAGCCAGCGGTGCAATGAACTTTCTTATGTCCTTTTGTAAGTCTACTCTACTGGCTCAATGGCTATTCTATTCATTGCTTTGCACCCAATAATACATTTGTCATTAAAATTGAATCCCTTCGCAATTCAGAAAATAATTATTATATTTTCCTTTGCCATATTTTTAGAATATACGAAGGCAGCTGTGTGTGATATTTCTGACAACATAGGTTGAGAATAACATTGTTTTTTTGAAGTAATGTCTAAAATTGCAAAATTCCCCTTTACTTTACATGCAAATTTAAAACCATGGAACCACCATCAAAATTCATTAATATGGAAATGCTTATCAGATTCATTTTTGCGCCAAAATGGCTAAAGAATCTACTGGTTTTGAAAAAAAGTGGTCATAATATGCCCACACCCTAAATTACAATCCAACTCACCCGTGAAGATATATAATTTTCCTTCACTAATGTCACTTCGTTCAAAAATCGTTCAACCGTTTTGCTGACGGTCTCACTTAACTCGTCCGCCATGTTGTTCCGAAAATAATCACGCGATTTTGCGGCGGCGTGTTCTGATTGGCTATTAAGTTCACGCACCTCTCCGAAAAAAGAGTGGCATTTTCCACTCTTTTAGAGCTAAATTCCGGTCGATAAGAGTTCAGAGTGGGCTTCACCTACCTCCGAAGAAGAGTGGCATTTGGAGCCACTCGGTAACAGAATGAGCTCGGTTAACCGCGAGTTAAGTTGTCAGGTTGCATTTCTCGCTCTTTAAGAGCTAAAAGCACTCGATTAGAGTTGGATTTAAAATTACCAATTCAAGTGATTTTTCACTCTTTCATTTAAGAGAGTAAATGAAGCCTCCTTTTTTTTAGATTCAATTTTGTTTGTTGGAAAGACATCAATAGTAATATTATGCTGTAACGATTTATTTTAATTAGAAGCATTTTAGGAACTAATCAGACAATGTAACGTTTTATATTTGGTTCCAGTAGCCATGGACATCATTTAGGCAATTAGTTAGTCCAATCGCCAGTTGGACTAGTTGTCAGTTAGGCTCCATTGCCATTTGGGTGCTAAGCACCCTTTTTTACAAATAGCGTTTTGTCCCACACTCGCCCATTTTCCGCATGGTCCATTACTAGTTAGGCGAATTGCTAACATTTACATGCAACCTCGTACAATATTACGATGCAGTGGCCATGACATGAATTCGATTGAAACTCGTAACAGACGACTGGCAGTTGGAACAATTCGCACATGGAACCTCACTAAGAATAAATAGGATACTGCTTACCATCGAGTAATTGGCAACCATAAAGGCCTACCGTATTGCGGCAGCATGCCACGCTGTTTGCGAGAAAGTAGCAACGCGTTGCAAACATTTCGGCAACGCGTTGCGACGTCGGCAATCAAATCATGATTTTCTGTGGACGTATTTCAAAAATAGACCCACAACGCGTTGCTAATACTTGCAACGCGTTTGCAAAACCTCCAACAGCGTTTCGAGCTTCACAACGGCGTTGCAAGCTTCACAACGATTTGCTAAGGTCCACAAGCCAGCAGGGTCATAACGTATTGTCGCAACGCGTTTTGAGAAAGTCACAACCGTTGCGACATTTCGGCAACGCGTTGCGACATTTGGCAACGCGTTGCGACATTTGGGCAACGCGTTGCGGTGTTGGCCAATCCAAAACCATGAATTTCGGTGACGTATTTCAAAAATATAATCTCACAACGGCTGTTGCGACCTTCACAACGCTTTGCAACCCTTCGCAACGCGTTGCGGCATAATCTGACCTTATTGCTTCACAAGGCTTGTGAAAGTTTACAACATGTTGTGAGCTCGCAACGCGTTGTGAAGGGCTTGCAACTCGTTGTGAAGGCCATAAGGTCATAACTTCTGTTGTGGAACTATTTTGTTGAAATACGTCACAGAAATGCATGATTTGGATTGGCCGACGCCGCAACGCGTGGCCAAAATTTGACGCAACGCGTTTGCTACTTTTCTCACAACGCGTTGCGGCAATACGTTATGAACCCCTTATGGCTTGGGAACCTTCGCAACGCGTTGTCGAATGTCGCACTCGGTGTGAAGGTCGCAACGCGTTGTGAAGATTCCCAACCGCTTTGTGAGTTTCCACAACGCGTTGCTAGATACTTTGCACCGTTGTGGGTCTAATTTTTTTGAAATCGTCACAGAAATTCGTCATTCTAATTGGCCGACGCCGCAACGCTGTTTGCTACTTCTTGCAACGCGTGCTACTTTCTCAACGCCCGTTGACGAAATGTCGCAACGCGTTTGGCAATACGTATTGGCCTTTATGGCTTTGTGCCATACTCGAGGGCATTCAACTCGTTAGCAAGTGCAAAGCCCCACCTGGATCGTCATCCCTCATGCAAGTATAAGAAATTCTCGCTCCAACTGTGATACTGTCGACCAACATGGCAGAAGAGATTGCATAAGCTCACTACAAGAGCCACTGAATCATCTAGCAAAGAACTTGTTTACTTGTGGTAGGAGATTGCAAGGCCAGGATAGGACTGAAAGATTCAAAGTTTTCGCTCGCCGCGATCAAGGAAGAACGAGAAAATGTGAAAAAAAATGTTGGATTTTGCAGGTAACCAGCTCATCAATGCAAGAACATAATGTTCCTAAAAAAATGGGAAATCTCTGGAGGTAGCAAGTATCAACTTGACTACACATTAAACCAAAAGGACCGGAGGAGCAGCCATTCTGAATATAGATATAGGAGGCATACAGTCGCTTTTCTCATTTTTTGGGCTCAGACCATAGCGTGGTCTTTACACGGGTTATGTAGTCACTCGGGTAAAATAAAAATGGCGCCTAGAAAGACTCGCCATGATTGGCGTCTGCTCCGAGAATTTGGAATGACCTCCAGAGCGATCTATAATTGAGGGACGCAACCTCCACCTCTAGAAGATGCTCATGTATCTGCCGACAAACTAAATAGGAGAAAATGTTATTTCCTTTAGGGAGACGAAGAGAGAAGCACGTCATTCAATGAATGTGTATCAACTAAGTCCAGTTGAGAGAACAGGCCCATATTATAAACCCTCATCTATCTGAGCCCCTTTTTTGGGAATGGTGTCACACCCCTGGATTTTCCTGAAAACATGCAATACTATACTTCAAATAATTTGTACCACTGGCTAGCTTAGATGGTCTTCTTTCTACTACTTGCATCAAAATACTTAGAAACACCAGAATAGGACGTCCTATGATTGTCATAAGTCAAGAAAGATATGACAGGTAAAATACTGGATATTGGATGCCATGGCTATGGATATATATACTTGACGATTTTGCTGAAGTAACGATTCAAACAACGCACACAAGCAATATTGTCAAACTAGACACACTTCAAAGAAACGGCAGCTTTAAGGAAATACCCAATAAGAAAGCTAGAAAACTTGTACCCCACTTATTTTTTTAGAATCCCCGAATGCTACTGCTAAAATGGATCCCAATATATGCATATAATCTCAATACAAGGGAGTTTCCACTCGACCAGATGATTCAAGACCGTAAAGATTCTCTAGGACAGTAGAAGAAATACCTGTAGAAGAAAGACCTTAGAAGAAAATGGAGGATTGAATACGCGCAAGAATTGAAGCTGTGGCGAAGATCTACACGGAATTATTCTTATTTTTTTTTTTGAACATGGCCTAGTTGCCATAATTTACATTCATATATTTCAAGAAAGCCCTTTGATAACACCCATCGAGTAAATGAAGGAATGTTTAAGGGGTATATGTAAACCAGACCTACTTATGAATGTCATCGAACAAAGGCTATAAGTGTCACAATAAAGTGATGCACAAAACACAACCTGATTTGTAAAAACTACTATGTGAATTACTTCTTACTATTATTCTTATTAAGCTCCAGAGCAGAAAGCCCCAGAATCTCATGCAACACTAGTTAATCACAGGGTGCAACTTTCATTTGCACTGTCAAATTCCATTGAATTATGTAGAAAAGGGTGTTTTAAATCCTAACCTTCTCTGCTGCTAGTAGTCAAGTCGATAGTAAAATAAAAGATTCTCTGATACCTTCCAGATAGCACCTTCCACCTTCACTAGAATGGCAAGAGCTGCCTCCTTCAACACATGCGATGGCACAACACATCATCAACAAGGAATTATAAGCAAATCTGCCACCACGTGTCAACCAAACTAAGGAAAAAGGAACGCCGCTGAAGCAGCCACTGATTTAGGAACAGTGACAAATTAGTATCATTAGTATGTGGACTTCCAACATAGATCTTTTATTTACTTATACGCTCACTTTCAGGGCCGCCGAGAGAAATTGGCGGGCGGGGAACCCTTGAGTTACGGGCCCCTTTTTACCAACTTCGTTTTCCAGACCCCATACGGGGGATTTTGGAATTACCAGTGGCTGCGAAGCGGCCATGAATCGGGCGGGGTGTGGGATCTTTATACTGTAGTTGCATCATGGTGTTTTTTTTTGTTTGAATTCAGGCTTTTGAATTATTCCATCAGTATTGTGTTTTATGGAGACGGCCCAGGGGTGGTGCGAAGCGCGGAGGCCTTGCAATGTTCACTTTCCAAAACACATTTTTCTCAATTAAAATTTGATAGAAACAATTTGAAATTGGGAAGTAGTCCACCTTTATAATTCTGACAACCGTTTTATAAAACAAAATCTAATTGTTTTTTTCTGTAATTTCTCAAACAAAGAGAGGCCCTAAATTTTTAACCGCGAGTATCGCTGAAAAAAAGGAAATTTCATAGGTCACAGATATTTTCTCAACGTAAGTTAAGCTTGGGTATCATTGTCGCTCGGGGAATTTCTCAAACTAACGAAGAGGGGCCCTAAATTTATTAACCGCGCGTAGCGCGAAAAAAATGACTGGTTACAGGTTTTCTCAAGGTAAGTAGGCTTAGGTATCATTGTCGCAGGCCTCCTGTATCCGCCAATGCCTCTCTTTCTCTCTCTCCATCCCTTCTCCCTCACTTTCTCCTCCTCTCTGACTTTTGTCACAACCGCAAGGGCTGACTTTATCCAATTTTTTTACGGTCCCCATATGAACCCGGGGCCCCTAGCCCCCCCCGGCCGGGTCAATTACCCCTTTGACCGCCCCCCCCTCATCGCGGTACTTGCTCACTTACCTAGACATCCTTAACACTGACACCGCCATGAAATGCAACTTGTATGCTGGACAAGAAATACAGAAAGCCATCATGATTTGAGAAGCCCACTCGACTTGACTTAAGCACGCAACACGTAAACCAAACGTTAAGCAGACCTCACACACAGTAGTCGTGAAAAATGGCAACTTTGGCCATGATTTTTATAAAACTTTAAATAGAGGGAATACAAGAATTACCGCTAAGTACAAGCTAATTTCGCCAAGATAACAACCTGGGGTTCGTCCGCGAACTCAGTCGTAAATCGACGTGCATACTAGTCATGCATGAGTGGATCAAACTTATCCAAAGCACTGTGTCAAGTGGTATGAAAAGGTCTATTATGTAGGACATACGCATGAGTTAGTATACACGTAGTTACCATGAGGTTCGCGAACTGACACCCAGATTTTCAACACGAAGTTTTTTAGTTATATATTAAATGAAACGTAAAGCGTATCGAAATGCCAAACACGGAGTACTCAATAGTCGGTACAGCTGAAAGCGGGGCAATCGAGGTGAAATTAATGATTAAATTGCCTCGGATCTGTTTTATATATAAAGGCAATTTAATCCATTCTTAAAATACATCACTTACGAAATGTAACTAGCGCATTTTTAGCATTTTTAAAGCAGTTTTCCAGATGAAAGGGGAAAAAGCGTGCTCCTATACACCCAAGATATTTGAGTCTTAGTTCGTCGTATATACCTATACTTGTTCATCTACACTGTCTAGCGAACGCCATTTTGTCACATGCGTTTTTATAATTAATACAAAACTGCAAAAACAAGTGCAATACATTAAAACTCTATTGCATTTATTGAGAGCAACACTTAATACAGTTAATGAATGTTACCACTTATAAATGTTCAACTTATTACATGTTTAAATTATTTGAACACGCAACGATGTTAATGAGTGAGGCAGCACTAAACATTACATTGATGCGTTCATCTTCATTTTATTAACAACCTGTTTATTACATAATCAACAGATTTTCCATATTTGTGCATTTAATATAGTATATAAATATTTTTCCTACAAGCACATGTTATCACTATTTAAAATCGTATTATGTTATCTGTTCAAGCAGTGTATGTTAAATATCAAAATTTAAAAGAAGAGTTTAATTTTTAAAAAATTGAAAGAAGACAAGTAATAAAATTAAATCAAAAGAGGACTAGTAAAATCACTAATAATGAAAAAAAATTAATAGTACTAAATTACAGTAATAAAATAAGAAAAAAAATAAAATTAATGAATAATTCAAACTCATTGACATATAAAGTGTGCAACATGACTCGAACCTACTAACAATCACCAGACTCACATCACCAACAACGATACATACACATATCCTATTACATACCTGGTAAGTCTGCCAGGTCTGCACCACTACGCCACAGCGGTCTGCTGGGATTCGGCTTGCTTTTAAGTAACCAAGTACCTTTCAATTACAGTGCGAGTAGCATGTCTGTATGCTTGGGACCCTACATAACAGTACCACAGGGTTCTAGGACTACTAATCACAGTTTAGATCCTGTGACCTGCCAATCACAGTACCACTGAGTTTCCCTAGGACTACAAGCCGGGTTGGTTCCTGGGACACTATATCACAGTACCACAGGGTCTAGGACTTTGCGCCATAGCACAGGGTCCTAGACGCTTCCTAGAGGACCGTGCATTTTGGCGGATAGTTGTAAAGAATTTGAGAGTCCCCCAAAATCGAGTCCGGGTCGCACAAGTAAAGTTTAACTTTAGTTTTCTACTCTCTGTGTCCTAGGACACCCAGTTTCTGAATCCTGATTAAAGGTTAGGAGAAGTAGGACTCTTAAAATTGCTCACAAACCGTCGAGAGTTTTATGGATGTTTTTACTTTTTTTTAATTTTTTTGGTATATATTTATATATAATGATATAAAGTCATCTTTTATTTTTGTTATTTGTATTTATTTATTTAGTTACTTTTTTATTTATTTCGTTATTTCTTTTATTTTTACTTAAGTCTTATATTTTTATTTATATTATTATGCACTGTTTATTCTAACATGTATTTAAAAATACAACGAAGGTAGATAATAATATAAATATGAAATATAAGTAAATATAAATAAATAAAAATAAAGAAACAAAAATCAAGTGAATATAAACAAATAAATAACAAAAAATAAACAATAAAAATAAATACGATAACTTTATATAAATATAAATAATAAATAAAATAAATATAACAAATATCAAATAAAAAAAAAGTCATTTGATAAACAAATAAATAAAATAACTAAAAAAAATAAATAAAAGAAAACTGTGTATATTAAATTAAATAAATAAAAATAAATAAAGATAAACTTTATCTAAATATAAATAAATAATAATATAAATAAATATAAACAATAAGTAATAAAGAAAAATAAAAAATAAAAAATAAAAAATCAAAATAAAAACTCGCCGCCATGGAGTGGTGAACTGCAAACTGCGCGGCATGGCGTGGCCAACTTGCAAAGTCGCCGGCATGGCGTGGCAAACTTGCAACTCGCCGGCATGGCGTGGCCAAGAGCACGGTAAAGTAGCAGGATATTGCGATATGGATATTCGGCTAAAAGGAGATATTCGGCAGAGGACATTCGCTAACGGAAATTCGCCGACCGTTTTTCGTGATTCATAGCCAACAAAGTAGTAACTATCGATTTTTTTATCCCCCTGGCTTGGAAAAGCAGAGAGGGGGATTTGCGAGGGTGCGGGTCGTATGTATGTGTATGTCTAGCTGTATGTATGTATGTAGGTATGTATGTATGTATGTAGTTAAGAACCTATCTATTAGAGTGACATTTTTAGAGGAAATTCTAATCTATTAGAGGGGACATTTTAGAAATGTGACGACCTTTTTAGAGTCCTCACATTTTTTCAATTTTTAGATGATATCTCGATACAATTATAAACTCCTATACCGATTTTTAAAATGTACTCACATTTTCAAGGTCATTACGGAATAAACCGTAATCTAGTATTGAAATTTATTCCGTAGAGGTTAGAAAAAAGTTGCAAAAATGTGAGGACTTGAAAGGTTCAACATTTCTAAAATTTGAAGGTCATCTATAACGGAATAAACCGTAACTAGTATTGAGATTATCGTAAGAGGAGTA
>JAMKCH010069881.1:0-10191 GCA_023653785.1 Ophioderma brevispina | reverse complement strand
TTTATATCACAGGTTTTGTTCACAGAACCTACCATCAGATCCATCAGCGAACACCCAAATTTAAATGTCTGGCATATGACCTTTCATTTCAATGTCTGGTTGTTTACTGATTGTCTTTTGCACTCATTGTCTAGTGTTCATTAAATTAAGTTAACATGCTAAACAAATGTTGTTTTTCCTGTTCACACCAACTTTCATCCAAGGGTTTGTCTCATAAAGATGTTATATCTTGAATTATGGCCGGGTGTCTGTGGTAACGGGCATCTGGTGGTACTTAACTGACATTCTCATTTGATAAAATTGCCATTGTTGTTTTTATAAACCATTGGGTATCCAAAGGGATCAATAGTGTAATTTTTAGTCAAGGATCATACATGTTTTTCAAATTGCTATTGATTGTTAGATTTAGTTTCAGCTAGGGTTTAAATGGATGCACCACCAGTTTGGTGTGTGCCGCTGTTGTAAAAAGCGTTTTTCCATAAGTAAATAAAATCAATAAAATATTAACCTCAAGCTAGGGAGTACCCATGAGTACCATAACCAACTGTCAACCCACTGACACATAAATGACATTTTGGACTGATTGACACAGATACTGAAATCTTTTGGCCTGCTCTCAATTTTACATTAATTTGAGATTCAAGAGTTTGTCTTTAGCAATTTTTTTAAAGCCAGGCTGACACAATATGAGAGGACACATAGTTCAATTAGTTAATTTTTTAGAGTTTTTTGCAGAGTGCGCGAGTCAGTTATGGATGGAGTTCATAGATGGAGTTGTGTTTTAGAGATATTTGGTGTATGAGAGTTCATTGATGAGTTTTTTTGTGGGTACATCATGAATACTTATGCAAAAAATGGTGCCTTGCAAATTGATTTTTGGTGGGGTGGAAAGGAAAATGATGGTTTAAGTAGGGTGGTCTAGCGATGTTTTTTCCCTCCCACATGGAAGCATATTCACAAAAACAACAGATTTACAAATTACGAGTGAATGGTCAGCTGTTTGGATAGTATAAGCAAAAAAGTTGTTGTATTAAATTGGCCAATATGACTGGTGTGTGTTAATTAATAAGTGTTGGCCCACATGTGGAGGACATTTGGTTTCATTAACATCAAAAGTTTCCGGGGCATTCAATTTTCACTGGGGTAATGAGAAGATACGAACTTCCTTACGTTCAAAAATGTTCATTTTTGATGCAGTTAAGTGGTGCTGGGGATGAGGTTGGTGGTGGGGTCACCCACCTTTAACCCGCTCAATTGTAAAGAGCCCATAATATAATCCTGAAAAGAAAAGCTTAAAATTTTATTTTTTAACATGTTGAAAGTAATTTTTTCTAATGCTATTAAAAAGGCATCAAAATTTAGGGTTGGGCTTATTCGTTGTATGTAAAATTACGATATAGGCTATTTATGCATTTACACTCCTTTAAGGTGGTATTAGATATTTTTTCAAAAAAACCGGCGGTTTTGATTAAACATTTGGCTTTCTTTTCAAGATTCATCTCACGCTGTAAGAGCACTGCAATTAGCAAACACTTCTCCTATCTACAGACTGTGGTACTCCCAGTTAAAAACTTATTTGAGAGTAAAACTGCCCAATTTCTGAAATTTCTATTTTAATTATGATAATTATATGGCACAATGATGAATTCAAACCTGGATAGTGATCATTACTTGTGTTAGAGGCTAGATAAAATTAGTTTTATGGGTAGGGTTTAGATTGAGTAGACCAGCATTGGAAAAGTCACATCAGGGTGAATTACGAGGAAGGAAATGCCCACACAAACGTACCGTGTATACAAATTCTATGGATAATTCTCTATTTACAAAAACACGTTTATTACCAACCACCCCTATACCTTTCATCCAGAGAGAAGGATTGATGTCAACACTTTCGTGCGGATATTTTGTGTGCGTATTGTGCACGCCGAAATGTATGCTGGCTTCAGCTGTGACTTAACGGACGAGCACGTTTAACACTGCGTGAAAGCTATGAAATCATTCCCTAACTTTGGCGGGACGATTTATCTGTTTCGAAAGAAATATGAGTTCTAAGTGAATTGAAGGTTATTTTCCAACGATTGGAACTGTTTGGAAAATTTTCACTTCTGTTGACCATGTTTTAGTTCCTTTGACCTTCCACAGTATTCACTTATTTATTAATAGCAATAATAAAACTGAAGATTCATTAAAATAAATAACGTCATAACTATTAACATTAGGCAAAAAGTAGTCTGAATATTCCATTAAAAAAAATGAACTTACTGCCATTGCCATTAAACATTTTACATGCGAAATGGAGGCTTCATTTGATCAAGTGAGTGATTCTCCCAAAATTAGTGGAAGTGACCGTATGGATTAATTTATGAATATTTTCTTCATTTAATCATCCAAATATACACTGCTAAAACATTTACCTAATCTTTCAGAGAAAACGGTTGGCATTATGTCAAGATCTCATTTTAATTTGTCGGAAACTATGAATTATAAAAAAAGGCGGTCTCGAACCACAAAGGCCCGTCGCGATCGTAAATGGGGGGAAATATAATTTTAAGATCACAGGGGAGAGAATTGTGATGGACATAAGTGGTTCTCAAACCAATGTGGCTGTGCCATAGGCAGTGCAATGACGGTTATCAAATGTTGACACTGACCATACAACTATTTGTAGTTTATTTGCCTTAGATGAACTAATTGGACCTTGACAAGACCCTTCACAATTTTCGGTTTTTTAGAAATGTTGACCAAATCCACAAGTTTAATGACCCTACCTCCAAATGTTGAGTTAGTTGACCTGTGAAACCCCCATTCGAACTGAAATGAACTTCAAAAATTTTCAGCAATGAATGCGTATACACCTATCAGTTTTCCTGACCTACACCATGGTTGGAGTTGACCTGGATGAGCCCAATGACCGGAAATGACAATCAAAATTTTGGCACTGAATGTTGACACCACCCACCAAGTTTCATCATCAATACACCTACTTAGTGGTTTGACCTTGAATGACCCCGACATGACCTTGCAATGACCCTCCAAATTTTCGGCAGAAGTTGACCCCCACCCACCAAGGTTGCATCATCCTACCACAATTGACAAGGGCTATAGCAATTTAATTCATTGACTTGAATGACCCCACATGACCTTGAAGGGACCTTCAAATTGTCAGCACGGAATGCTTGACAACAAACCACCCAAGTTAATCATGCCTACACATTGATAGGGTTATAGCAAAATATATCCCATTTGACCTGAATAACCGACTGACTTTAAATGACCTTCAAAATTTTTCGGACACTGAATGTTGACCACACCACACCAAGTTTCATCATCTACCACAATTGAACAAGGCGCTTATAGCAATTCCTATTCACATTTGTGACCGCACACATTTGACCTTTGACCCATGCCACATGCCACACTCCGAAACCTCATCCAAACCGTATACTTGGTTGACATCTATGGTGCGAAAGATGGGCAACCATACTTGCTTAGATTCAAAAGATACGTTGTTTACAAGCTTTATATCTCTATTGGACCAAAATTTCGACCCCAAATTTTGACCCTATTTTGAACCCATATTTGACCTTTGACCCTGCCACATGACCACCTCCGAACTCATCCGTTACTTGAGTGACATCATGGTGCGAAGAAGATGGACACTATACTTGCTTGATAAAAAAGATATCGTGTTTACAAGGTTTATAACAATAAAGCCATTTTGACCAAATTTGACCCTATTTTTGACCATCATTGACCTTTGACCTCTGTCACATGACCCACTTTACATCCCAGCCAACGACTAATTGGATGCATCTATGTTGTGTGACGCGGACACCCACCTTGCTTAGATCCAGAGATATTGCTTTGGGACGCCACACACGCACACACACACGCACACACACACGGACGCAGGGCATTTTATAAGTCCCCCTTTGCAAACTAAAGTTGGCGGGGTTGGAACCAATAACTTGGAATCAAATTTGTTTAGAAAAAGTATATGCAGATTTTGACGGTGTTTCAATGACATCTGAATGTACAATTTTACAACATCAATAACTCCTCGTGCTGTGTATGCTATGCAAATGGGACATTTTTTGTGCCGCAACCCCATAATTGCACATGCACTTGTTATGAACCCACTGAATGCAATGAATGGTTAGTTTGTGAAATATTCCATGGATTGGTCAAGTTATGTATCAGGAATACAGGAGATATGTAATTGAAAGATAACATATTGAACAGATTATTCTAGGTAAAAATCAAGCTTGGAATAAAAATAATGAATCAGATTAATAATAGTTGAAATACTAATTAATCAATGAGTGATAGTTGTACCATGAGAATAATGACCCTGCATCAATTTATAGGTGTTTTAAATATTGTGACACTCAGAATTTCTTTTAGCAACTATGTGCTTGTGCACAATTCATCAGATCGTACACTAATTCATGGCATGATTACCACAGTTCTCAAATTACCCAATTTCATGCCCAAATAGTAAAATTTCGAATTGTTTCTGACCATTAATTGGTCACTAGAATGGCCTGTAATGCACTTTAACCAAATGGGACTTCTTCCATTATCTGACACTTTTTCCATCTGTGTTCTCACTCTCTCTTGAAACTGAACAATTAATGGCCCTTTGACTATTTGCCACAAATTTTATATCAAAAGCAGACTTCCCGGTTCAAAAATTTTGCCAAATTTCAAAAATTCCCTCGACTCTTCCAGACTCCCACAGAACCCCGTCTTAAAATGTTTGCTTTTTGCATTCATGCAAAAACCGAAAAAACAAAACACGGCACAAAACAGTTTGTGCAAACTTTAAACGTGTGAACCCTTATGACACAGAATTACCAAAACGCCAAGCATGAAGGCTTACGCACACGTGACAATATTGTCAACACAAGATTGCTGTAGTTTATCATTTTTTCTATCCGTTGTAAAAAATCCACTACCTTCTAGTCGCCTTTCCCTGCATGATGTACCTTAGATCGGCATGATTTTTGCATTGATGATTTCATTTTTTACAATTTCTTTCTGAAGTTTATTTGCCTCCATGGTGGTGATTTGGACAGGCGTTACCCGACAGAGCCTCTTGGCATACTATGGAGAAAAGAAAGGGTTATTTGAAAACTAAATTTAAAATTAAGGAAAATCCTACAAAATTCTTGCCCAAAAAAAAACAGATCTTAAGTTTAACCTGCATGGAACTTAGTAACCTTTAACCTTCATTTCCAACCCCCATGCGTATACATAGGGATTCTATCTGAGCAACTTGGTGATGCCAACTATTTCTGGTGAAGACCCAGAATTCTACAAGCATTTTCAATTGACCTCAAATGAGCCTACATAATGATGACAAAAATAATAATAATCATACAGAAACAGCCCTCAAAAAGCTGTTGCCTATTATTACTATATACTCTGCATCAGGAATCGATCAGACTTAATAGTCCCCATTAGGTGCTCTCCAGATTTTGTTTGGGTGATGAGCAATTGATGGGTAAGTATCTTTACCCAAGGAGCGCCCCCCCCCCCCAATTTTTTCATTTTTTTCCCCACTTTTGCCCCCCCCCCAGCCAGAAGAACAAATTAGTATTTGTGGCAAAATCAGTGATTGGGCCAAAATGGTTGAAAACTCAAACTTTCGTTAGTTATGACCATCAGAATTCACTTTTTCCCAAAAAAATTTCACTTTTACCCCATTTACCCCAGGAAAATGAATATCGTCGGCCATGCACAATGTAAACCCTTTAGACTGGTCCATGACATTCTTACTGCAACCTTATCACTGCCTAAAAGTTTAAGATTAATATTTAAAATTAATGGGCTGGGACACGACAGGAGCAGGGACAGAAACAGGACGAATAACAGGATGAGGGACATGACAATTATGCCACCAGGGGGATACAAAAATTCTCATCATTTTTCACATTAAACCAACATTTAAGATGTTAGTCTTAATGCAAATTTTGTACAGAAAAACCCTATCTCTCTCATATAAACTGAGAATGAAAAAAAATATGCGGTCCAGGAAGCTGATTACATGCCGTCGCAGTTAGTTGTGCATGATAGGTCCTGTATGACATTGGTGACCTTGACATGTGACTTTGACCTCATAACCAAATGAGGTGGGTTGCATGTAATATCCATAAACCAAGTTTGGTTCCAATTGAACTTCAACGTTTCATTGAGCTCAACTTTTACATTTCCGCCTTCTACAGCGTGACCTTTGATATGACCTTTGACCTTGGTAGGTGACCTTGACAAATCAACAAATGGGAATGCCCAATTTGTACCTGCGACCAAGTTTGGTATAAAATTGGAGTCTTTAAGTCCAATACCCAAATTATTGGTCAAGCTATGAGTTGAAAAAATATTGGGCGAGACGCAGTCGAGCCCAATATTTTTCACAAAAAACTTCAGATAGCGAGGACCAATTATAAAATTGGGGTAATTGGGCGAAACAAGAATCGATTTTGCTTATTATTATGTTTTGAGAATATTGTGTTCCTATATTACTATACACAATTCCATTTAAAGTGGGCCAGTTCATGACTTGGTCCCAACACCCGGGGCCAAGTAGTGCTCTGTAAAAAAATATTCCCCTGTCGACACGTCACTCTTCAGATGACGCTTTATCGCCGATCTGCTGTTTCTTTATAGCGAGCCAGTGTGTCTAATATCTCCGTCGCGTTTTTTTTTTGGCGGACGTCAACAAAAAATTGTTTCCAACTTCAAGATTTCCGCAAGTTGCTCTTTGCCTACCAAAGACTCGAGGTACAACAAGGTCATGGCCACATTGTAATGTACTGACACTGGATCAAGCGATTTATCCTTGTGCTTTACCTGACCTGGAAAATCTTTACTCCAACAGCGCGGCTGTACTCTCCATTTGGGCCTATCAACACCTTGATATCAATCCATTATTGTTGAAATCTACTTCACACCAGCAGGAAGAAATTAGCATCTCGTTTAAGGTAAATCAAAACAAATGCGTCTTGACATGATCGATGCAAATTGACATGAATGACCGGGAATTTTGCCGTGTTATTCGACGAACCTGGCGGGCCACCGTAATGAATACCAAATGGGTTTACCTAGCGGGTTCGTGTACGCATGCGGCTTAATACTATATAGTTACCAGAGTGCCAGACATAAACGGCATACGAATGCGTTCTGTTAAAATTCAATGAAAGTAGTTAAGGGGGATGATCAAAGTGGGGGGAATTGGAAGTATTTGGACAACCAAGTTTCCGAGAGGACGCGTTAGTTATGAAAGTGTTGGTTTATCGGTCCCCGCATGTGTTAGAGTAATATAGGAAGGGGAAGATTCTCAAACATAATAATGGTTTTTATTCTGATTTTCAAAATTAAGCAAATTTAAAAATGTTAAAATGTTAACCCTTTTTCACAAGAAACAGACATAACCAACAACAGACATCAAAAACAGACACAAACAACAAGGGACAAGTGATCCCTATGTGTCTTCGAGCGCGCCTTAGGAAGGCGACACAAAAACCTAGACTTTCAGATGAGAGCCAAAACATTTATGCAGCCAGCCCTTAGCATGCCAGCCATCTCAACTCAACTGACAACACAGACACCCCACAATCACTCATGTTCTTCTGTTGGGGTGTGACTCTCATGATCCTTTTTTGTGCCCCAGCTAAGGGCGTGCAAGAGCGTCTCTCTTTTTGGAGTGCCTCCTTTACGCCAAATATGGATAACACCTGTAATGAGAAGGAATAGGAGGTCATTGGTGTCAGAATTGTAAATGAGGTTTATGTTTACTGGAGTTGTTACTCAAGAGTTGGGATCAGGATAGCTCAAATTAACCTATTTACTTTCATAAAATCAGAATTCTGTTTTTTATTATATCCTCAACATTGGATAAAAATACCTCAAAAAAGAAGACAGGCAGGAAAAGTCGGCCATGTTTGTAGCATAAGTGAACAGGCAGTGACATCTAAAAGATCAGCAGGCTTAGCCTAAACCTACCAGTCGTGGGACAATTATAGAATAAAAGATGATATTTTTGTTTTGGCCATCTTAGATGGTGTCATATGGGTCCACCACGATTTGGCAAGATGATAGACATCACAAGGACGTTTTTGCACACTTTTTTACAACTGAGATGTTAAATGTAAGAGCAAGACCTAGACAACAAAATGTATATTTCGAAAACTTTCAAATGGTCTGACTTTGGCACAGTACTGATCGAAAAACATGCCGAGATACTTTTTGTGCCAAGTGTATGTTCCAGTGTATGTGTGAGCCTCGTACCCACCATTATTCAATTCACTTCATACTACACCCTATACCTTGCATGCGACTGGTAGAGTGACAGTTCAGAGGAAGTTGTGGAAGGAAAAGTAGTCAGAGGGATCAACTAATATTATGTCTTACTTCTAATGTAGGCTCTTTAAATCTATCCTGACCTATATTTCCCCTTTAAAGTGGGTGACTCGCTTAATAGCTCCATGCCCCACTCCACCTCATAAAAATTAAGATTTTGGTATTAGACAAAAGCAAATATTTGTCTCATAATTTTAGTAAAATCTTAGGTGCAAGAAATGTTTCCTTTTGATGATATGAACAAAACGTTCTGCAAATGCAGTGAACCACACTATGACCACAGACACTGTTCTATGTGGGCTATTGTAATAACATTCTTTTCATTCTAATATCCAGTCTGTTCTTGTTGATATTAAAACCACAAAGGTCACAGACCGGTCAAACAGGGTGGATGCAGTGAGAATCAACTATGGCGTGTGTTTTCTTGTGCTAAATGCCATTTCCGTCGCCTGCTGAATAAATGACTCCAGAGTTATTTATTCTTAAATCGTTATGTTTACCCATAAGCTGAAAAGCCAAGCAAACACTGCTTCTGTGGAGCTCTATGGGAAAAATCCCTAAATCGGTATTATTTTGCTCCTATTTTCCTGATCGAATCCTGCAAAACCACTTGACAGATTCCTTCAATTTTTACCATATGGCGAGAAGACATCTTGTTTAGCATCCTCCAAATGTTAATCAAAGCTAGAGTCTACAAAGTCCATACAACACCCTTCTGAATTTGCCTTATGTTTGTGCCACAGCATAAGGTTATAATCCATAATATAGGAGGGGTTTAAATAAAAGTGCCTTACTTACCCCAAAACATTTTGGATTGTTAGAGCCCAGTGAGTTGTAGTATTCTATCCTGTGCTGCTGAACATGTATGGCTGCTAGGGTCCAGTGATTGCGAATATGTACAGGTACCAGAACCAGGTCTTGACTAAATAAATCAATCTGAAAAGTACATGAAAAGTTGGAACATTATGGTAAATCTAGACTGATATATAGCAGGAGCAAGTGTCACCATTGTTAGTGATTGTCTCATTTTAAAGGCTGACTCAGAGATTGTATTAATTAAAAATAGTCAACTAGAATTTAAAAAGAGAGTCACCTAAAATGCTTAATTCCAATTAAAGTTTGAGATGAAACAGATTTTTTGTTTTGATGTAGTAAACTTTTCAGTACCATAGGATAGTGTGTAATAAAAATTCTGGATCCAGAATTTTATGACAAAATTGTGATTTTCTATATGATGGACATTTGAGCTTAACTATTTCACACACTGATTTGTATGTGGACAAGCACGATAAAAATGCTAAAAACATGATCTGTTCAAAAACTGATGGTGACATCTTTGGGAAATCTCCGAGTCAGCCTTTAAAGCCATCTTCATACTGCAGTAGCCGGAGTTTAGTACACATAAACATGCAAAATATAATTGGTTGTTGCCTATCTAATATGAGATTGTTAATATTAGGCAATGCATCCTTGCTCAAGTGTTTACGCATATATGTAAGGTGATGCAGTGCACACACTTAGAGCAGGTTGGTTCATTTTTGACAGTAGAAGCATACTTTTTGCCTTTTTAACTGAGATACCCCATCTAATATTGGGTCATATTGGATAGCTTAGACAGTCCAATATATATATATATATATATTTATTGTAGTGCATTGGCATCCACTACTCAAAACATTGGACTGCTCATCCAAAATGACATGATATTGATATTACATCTAGGCAAAACAACAAATCCTATCTTCTATTCCATATAAATTCGCTCTTTTCAAAATTCTGAAATGTACAGCAAACTTCATTGGTTTCCAATATACCTGGACTTGTATTAAC
>JAMKCH010069878.1:0-13157 GCA_023653785.1 Ophioderma brevispina | reverse complement strand
CTATACATCATGCCGTTGATTCAAAACACAGCTCTGTACACCACCTAACAGTGGAGTTTAATATGTTCGTGCCTGCATACATAAACATAATCATCATCAGCAGCATCAGCACATGACCGACCACGGTCAAAAACTTGTCTGATAAAACTTTGCCGCACGGCACTCGCCGCATAACCCCCGCACCGCGCGCAAGTGGCTGTAAAGCCTTCTAAAACTAACACGGGGATCCGTGTGCTCATTCAGTCCACTGTAAGGGTAATTTAGCCGCTGACTATGTTTTCGTTGTGTCGACTTAGACCCATTTTTTTCACATTCTGTCGGGGACATTTGAATATTAATTATTAAAGAACAATATACAGATGTTGACTCTTAAAAAGGAATTTTATTATGGGGAAAACAGCCAATTTTTGGAAACAAATAAAGATTTGCATGACGTTCACGCACTGCATTGATTGGGTTTAATTATTTTGCTTCGGGAGACCCATTCAGGTAAAATGACGTACGGATCCCTACATTGGAAAAAACCAACCGATTATCGTCATCTAACTTCGTTTTTGAATCAGGTAGGGAAAAGGTAAATTTTGTACTGTTTAGACTAAACGGTGTCTTTTGGAAACGATAATAGCACGTTGGGCAGAGGGTCATGTACATACCGTGATTTAACATAGTCGGATTTATATAATCGGTCGCCCCCAAGAGCAAACTGATATCTGGATACCTGACACGTGACTGGTACTGAGCAACGTGACACCAAACTATTCCTCTCGTACCGTTTATAACTACATACGGCAAAGAGCAAGCATTCTGTATCTCTGTTGTACAGCGTAATCGATCAGATGTGAGACTATACATGTTGGTTCTGTACGGGAGGGTAGAACACGACTGCTCGATTTGGGCCTTGGGGATTTCCAAACGGAACTAATTGTGAAACTGCTACATGCCTTTACTATTGCAGTCTCGGTCCCATTGACATGAAAAAATCATCTCTTAACCTTTGTTCAAAAGATCTGTAGTATATCCTTTATATAGAAAAATATGAAGTTCACATCAATCATGCTTCTGTTAAATTACCTGTGTAACTCAAAGCTCCAGAAACTTCCCCTGGCAAAAGTTAATCTCTATCAAACATAATGCCCTTGAACTACAGGCGCCATGGCACAGAGCTATGGGCTCTGTAGCCATGCGCACCCATACACTCTAATATCAAAACAGCCTATTATAATTATAATACCCCCCCAACCATGCACTCCTGGGTCGGTATGGCAATAGTCTAGTTTGGTCCTGGGGGTTAACTAACCTATGCACAGTGGAGTTCGTACATTAGACGGTGACAAATGGGACTAATTGATATAATTAAAAAGTAAACAGATTTTAAATGACTTGCCTGCTTTAAAAGGAACTACTTTGCAACCTTCCCTGATGCAACAATCCATGTCAATTTTTTGCGTGTAAATCCGGAAATTTTGGTCACGAATGTCGTTCAATAGTAAGATACCGTGTTGCACGACTAGAGTGCAAACGGAATTCGGTAATATATTGATATATTACCGTCCCGCTGTCAAATCAAGCAAGCGCGCACACACAGCTCACCCGCACGAACGGCCACACAAACAACACCGCGACAACATCAAACGATACTTATACTTAATTAAGTCTATTTTATATAACTCAGGCGCGATTAATAGCCATGGCAATAGTTTGTTTATACCCTTGCACTGTACTTTGCACCTATGGGTAAAAATCTTATGTGAAATCGTTATATAAAACAAATATGACTGCTTATATCGGCGCAATAGTAAAAAATATATCACCTTGGACAAATTTGGATGTTCCATTTCACTCGCCTGCGACTCGTGAATAGAAAACTTAAATTTGTCCCGTGATATATTTCTTACTATTGCACTCATAGGCAGTCACTATTGTATACATTTTGGTGTCCACATCAAAATAAATATGCATGGGCGTTTCTACAAAAACTGTCACCACCCCCCCCCCGAACTCATTCCCTGCTTTCGTTGTTTTACAGAATGTAAACATCCAAATTGTTTTTCAAACTCGTGGAAGTGATTTTCAATTAGGTCCTTTTCATTATGTCAATTTTTTTCATGCCAATTATGTTCCCTTTAAAATACCCGAATAGGCTAATTCTTGACGTCCCCACGTATAAAATTCTGATCAAGAAAACCCCACGAGACACACTTACCCTTCAGGTGATACTTAGCTTTCAGTTTACTATTAATTTAAGGAAGGAGTGCCTCTTTAGACTATCGATTCCTCTAACTTTAATTATATACTCACAGTCATTTACTAAGTAACAACACCCTAACTATAGATGTCATTTCTGAAATACCCCTTTGAAGCGGTTTGGTATTGTTACAATTTTAATCTCTTGCTGCTTATTCATGAATATTAAGATATTGTTAAAATAACTCTGACCTAAACAGCCGAAAACGGCTATACCAACCTGACATCTTCAAAAATGTGCTTTTGACCCGTTTCCTACGAAAACGCATTAATGGCAGCTCACTGTTCAATAATTCGAAACACCATGTATATAAATGGCCCTATACCAAACTTGGAACCGTACATCCAAACTTTTAGTTCAAATATAAGACACACTGTAGGTGTCCACGAAGTTCTAAAAAAAAAATAAGAAAAAAAAACAGCAAAACGGCATTAGAGCGTCCATGATACAAGTACACACACGGTAAGTGTAGTAAACTTGTTCATCACAAAAAGAATAGTCTAAACACCCATATTACACTTTTCTCAATCACTGCGGTTTTAAAAAGTTAGTTTTTTTAAATCAAAATTTCTAATACAACTTGCTCCTATCCTTTGGTGGCTCAACAATTTCACAAGGATTATGTTTGTGCAAACTGGCTGAAGTCCCGTGATATATTTTCGCTGCTTCTGTTTCGGTATGGCATGCTCGGGTAAATAACCAAGGGACTAAACATGGTACTGCAATGATTTGGCTGTACCGTTGGGTACGTTTTGGCGTAATAAATCTGGGATTTTTTTTCGTCAAGAATACTCCAATGCCATGAAAAACGCTGGTAATGTTTTATTTTGGATATTCATTATATATGTGCCGATAGGGATTTATACCAATAAATCCACTTTAAACTGGCGAAAACCCTGAACAAGCGCATAAAATAAGCCCTGAGACCCCACAACCTGCCTTAAAATAATTAAAATACGTAAATTTGGTCAAGGAAAGTTGCGGAATATCATGGTTTTTTCATGAAAAGTGGCATCTCTGCAAAATAAAACCTTTATGTCTGAACAGGTAAATAACCGATACAACAGAATGAATTTTTACAATACCATATTGGCGTCTTGGCTAAATACGAAGTCCATTATATAAAATACTTGTAAAATCTTACACAGTATACGCAACGCGATTTAGCCACGAGGACATCTTTTGTGTTGGAAATAATTTGTAATATACTTTATTTGTAAAACAAATTACATGTCGACACATTGACTTACTACATTTTGTGCAATATGAACGATACAACTTATTACGAGCTTATTTTACGATGTAATTGAATGAATCTCAATAAAAACTATACTTTCCGTACTTGAATTCGACTTTATAATTTATTCCAATAAATTGATCATCTCAACTAAAAAGAATGAAAGCACCAATGAGACTTCCTATATATAACAACGTTAATTAATAATCCGTAAATGGTAGCTAGCACCGGACCGACCGACTGAACCCCAAAATAAGATCAATAATTTCTTGGCTAAGACAGTGGGTTCCTCAATGAAGTAAAATAGTCGTACGAATTGTATTCCCGTTGAAACCCCCGGAAAAGTTTTCAAAGAAATTTGGATGTTTATTTATGAATCGATAGTTTTTCATCTAGATCTCTGACAATACAATGAATAATTGTAGATTGGTGTGCTTGTATGGCCTCTTACACTTTTGTCTAGGAGCACTAGTTTAATGCTCGTTTTCCTGATAAAACAGTTTGTCCTCTGTGTGGGTTCATTAGCAATGTTGAACAAAAGATTCCGTTAATATCGTTTTCTTGTATGAAGTCAATTATTGTTCAATGTTAGCAGTAAATGGCACATCATGAGGATAATAGAAACCATGTACTAATTTTGTCAATATTCATTTCGTAATAAGGCTGTATTCTGTAGACCGTTTTTTAAAGTTTCACATTTGCCACTAATGATCGTTTAAATGACCTCTTGAATCATTTCTAACTAGTCTTCCGTTATCTTTAATTCAATCTTGCGCATAAAAATGTGTCCACATATACTCTGCGGTTGAAATAGATGCTGTGCTATTGTATTACGAGTATTTAGCGATCGTTTACATACTCTCACCTATATAACCGGATTCATTATGGGGGGAGGGGACGTCAGCCACCAGACCGTTGGGTGGACAAATGCATGCATTACAGGACTACAATGCATTAATTTGTCAATCGATCCATGTTTGCGATTGCACGGGATCATTGACAGTGAATGTATTGTACTGGAATGCGTATATCTTGTCCCCACAAAACACACATGGCTGGCTATTGAATACGGTCTAGAGTGGTTTCACTCGTCAAACACACGTCAAACAAAGGGAAGTTTTGTTTCTTAAATAGCTCTGCATTTGACACTGTGGATCACAATTTTTTGCTCAAAGATTGCGTGAGTATATTGGTGTCATGGGTATGCCTTACGTTGTGTCAATCATATTTAGATGTAACCCCAATATGTTCGCCTTGGTATACATCTTCCGATCCAGTTTTTCCCATTTTTTTCTGTCCCCCAGTATTGCCATAAGCTTCCATCATCAGATTTTCCGTCGTTGCACCCATTAGGTGATTAATTTTCCCATATACCAACCTTGAAGGGATGTCCCCTGACTATATTGGGTCTCGTTTCCGCCCCGAAAAGCTGCACGATAGCGTGTCCTGCTCATTTCAAAATGGACGCCATTGTTGTATGTAAACCCGCCATTATAATCTCATTACGATGAAATTTTATCCCGACTACACGAAACGAAGTTTTTAACTGCCTGAAGGTGGTTTAAACATCTAGGCGTCCAAGTTGGCCGCCGCAAGAAGTCGTAATTTTTTGCTACATGAACTTAAATTGCAATGTTGAAATAGAAACCTGGTGAAGATATTTTTGGGAGCTCCAAAAAGAATTTATTGCATTTAAAATGTTGTACTATAGTAACAAACAGATCTTAATTTTTCAAGATGGCGTGATTATCTTCGCTCTAGGGTACTAACTCAGGAAAAAAAGCACCCTACACATGTTTCGACGTTATCACACTTTCTAAGAATGACCTAAATCATTCCATATGTAAGAAATCTTGAAGTGGGCTATTGACTTGTCCCTAGAGAGTGCCGTTACTATACTGTTACTACTTGGGTCAATATAACGTAGTTTTAAACTGACTCTATATAGAGTTCATAGGAAGACACAGCTCATATCGAACCGGAATGCAAATAACATCATATAAATGGGTGTGACTGTATTTAAGAACTACTTAGTGACGTCATAGTGGTTATTCCCGTAAAAATAAAAACTATGCTTATATATGAAGTGAAAAAGTTGCCTATAGTAGCCGGAAAATTTAAATATTGTGACCTAATTTTCTTTCGAGTACATCAAGTGCTATCTTTGTTTTTCTGACTTGTACCACCAGCTCTTTATCCCTCTCTCGTCGAGATCATCTTTCCCTGCCAGCGTCACTAGTGTTGAGTGGTCTGCAATTTGTCCATAAGTACGAGAGAAAATTGTGGGAAATTTATAATGAGTTGTTTTCCTTATGGTTTCTTATTATGTCGAAAAAGATGTGCAAGGGTGATTTTTTCTTCTAGATTTATGTCCCCCGGAGCCGGGTAGAACCGCCGCATCATTAATATTAAGGATCATGTCCTCCATATACAAATGTCATTAATTCCTTTTTGGTGCCTCAAAATATTACTCGCAGTCTTACCGCCATCAATGTGGCAATTTTAGTAACTTTAACAAAACATTCCTCTATCCGGCGGCCCTATTGGACACTAAAATTTAACACATTTCTTAAGTAAAACTTTATTTCGTTTAATTCTGGATAAATTTCGTATCTGTAATGAAATACAATAGCGATTTTCATAAAACAATGGCAGCCTTTTTGAATACCCAGTCACGCGATATTGTGCAACTGTTCGGGCGGAAACATACCTAATCCTAGTCAGTGGGACACCCCCTTTAAAGGTATATATTGGAAAATTAATCACCAGGTTGGATGCAACAAACTCCGAATTTTAAGGGCCCAGTACAGAAAGACTGGCTTATGGACTATGTCCGTCGGTTTGGTGCAGCCATGTTTTTACTACAGTTGTCTCAAAAGAATTACACCCTACTTTGGTTGAACCATCCTTCAAAGTGAGCAGCACATTGATAATTTCAAAAGAATCTTAAACGACATTATTTTTTCAATATTTTTAATGTAAACAGCACTCGATTCCGTTCAGTGTTTTGAAGAAATAAGCGATTAATGTCCCACATGTCAATGGACACTCCTTTCCAAGGTTGTGTAATAAATTGATTCAGACAGAACAGGCGAGAAAGAATCAAAACACTTCCTTTCCTTTTTCATCATTTTATTTCTTTAAAACAAATTGATAAAAGATGATATTTTACACCAGGTTCACCATAATCTTGCAGCAAACATTACAAAGTAAATTTACGTCTTTTCTTTTTCACATAAATGTTTTGAAGAAAATGAAGAAATGTATGACATCGTCAGCCTTTTTGACAATTAATGTTAATTAATACCATGGCTGTCGCATCCAGGGCAAATTCCTTTTCATTTAATTTAATGCCGATCACAGGCAGCTTTCTAGAAAATTTCTTTGAAATAATATGAAAACGAAGTAAAGTTTGATATTCAACTACGGTTGTGCATTATATACAAATCTAAGTCAACCATCAATGTTTCACCTTTTATTCTGTTTGCTAAAAATTGATTCAGATGTGTAATTTTCCGTTTTTATAAAATGCCTTTTCAAGATTTGTTATCCAACCAGCAATGCAAACAAATACACAGTAAAATTTAACCAGTTTCGCATATCTGAAAAACCACAAATGCCCTTTTGTATGGGCGACAATGTGTGAGCAACATCTTGTCTGTGCCCGTACTCATATAACACGAGTACGATTAAAACCCTGGAGTTTGGAATATTGCAACTCAAAATCATGCCATTTTATTTCAATGTTGAATCCCCATCTTATTGAATAAGATGTCTAATTTTATGAATAAAACTATTGTGAATAAACTTATTGTTCAGTTTATCCACCTGTTAAGTATTGGTTAAACTTCTCAAATACTTCATTCTACTACTGCCAGTTGCCACCCCCTAGTTATCAACGAACATTTCAATTTCTACACATTTTGTTGTGGTTTTGTATCTAACCACTTTTTAAAAAAGATGATCTTCTGTTATTCTCCCATGTTTTTGTTTTTTCTGTTGATTTTTTGTTATAATTGTCACGGGTCATCTGTTTCTTTATTACTATAATAAAATGAACACAAGTGCATTGAACTCACAAAAATAATAAACCCTGGGCGGGTTCTTTGGGGAATGCAAAAACTACCTAACGCTTGAAACAGATAACACGAGTAATCAGCGGGTAGTTACAAACCAACATCATCTGGCATTCTGGTGAGCAACTTGGATGAAGTTGCCATTGACAGTGTTACATCTCGCTTTTTTTTCAAATGAGCGAAAAACTACTGAACCGAATCGATGATGTTTACATTAAAATGTTACAATTGTGGTTTATATTCTTTTAAATTTCTCAATGGTGAATACAACTTACTTTTGAAGTTATGGTCGCCTATATTTCGGGTGTAAATTCGTTCTGAGACCCCCCTGTATATACACTTACCCTGTTTCATGATATTATTTCTGAACCTAGCTTACAGTATCACTAAATGCTGATGACACACGCTATATGTTCACCGTTTAAAAACCATCTCAACAGCCCGTCAATCAATGTATTGACGTATGGAATATGGTATTTAATTAAATACGCATGGATGGCAGGATAATTTCTTAAACTGAATGACGATAAGACGGAATTTTGTTGATTGGCTCACATCACAACTTTCTAAGGTGTTCTATGACAAATTCCACACATAACAATTGGCGAGTCTAAATATGCGGTGTGAAAGCAGAATATAGTCCGGTGGGAGCCATAGTCCCGGGGCTCTAGCGATAACGGAATAACGCGTGAAACTTATGTTGGGTGAAGAGTCCACTGAATCGCTTGCCCTATTGTTTCACCATTGTTTCCCGGACTATGAGTACGGCCCGGACAATTTACTTCTACACCGGTTTTAAAACAAGTCTCGCAATCTTGGTACTATTTTCGACTCCTCAATGTCTCTTAGTTCTCACCTATCCAACATGTGTTCGTGCTGACTGCTTCCATATTCATAAATATTGGCAAAATATAGAGAAATAGCGTACTCCACATGCTACTGAGCCAATGGTTTCACCTGTTTAAGTTTTTACTCTTCCCGTGTAGACATGGGTAACTCATTTTATATGGTTTGGCCAAATACTCCAATGACCCGTCTTGCACGTGTTATTTCCTTTCCAAAGTTGTTCGGACATTACCCCCATATTACAAGAGTTACACTGGCTAAACGGTCAGTACAGGATTGTGTACAAATTAATGCTCTTTGTGTAAAGGCTCTAAATGGCAGTGCCCCCAACATATATTAACATTTCTTGAGTCATATATCCCACCTCGCCTACTCCGTTCAAACAGCATCATGCCATCGTCTGTTGAAACCTAGGTCCAAGCGATCGTGGGTTATAGAGCTTTTATTCAGGCAGCTTCCACGGTCTATGGAACAAACTTCCATCTTATGTAAAATCATCATCTTTCTCTCCTTCAATTCAGAAGCACCTAAAAACTCATCTTAATGTATCATCTTTCTTGTAACCAATATTTTTGTTGTTATTTTTTTATGTTGGTTTAACAATTGGTTCACATCGTTGTTGCAGTCCATTTTTTGTTCTCCTTTGTGTATTGCGCCATGAGCCGCCTCGTTTTTGGCGGATTTGTGCGCTATATAATCTCCATTATTATATTAAGGTAAGGAGGGGTCATTTTCAAGGTCAAGTAGGGTCATCTAAGGTCTCTATTAATGCCAATAGTTTATATGGGGTCAAGTAGTCAAACAATTTCGATACCGTCACATTAACACGCTATTCGGGCAGCAGCCTCAGTGGTTTTGAGAACCACTTATTTCATCACAATTCGCGCCTGTGATCTTTAAATTATATTTCCCTCCATTAACTATGCGACGGCGGGGGACCTTTGTGGTTCGAGAACCGCCTTGTTATAATGTTCTTGCATTCTGCCTCAGGCTCCATATAACAAGTTGTAATACTAAATGTCGGATCACAATTTAGGCAGCCTCTGGGACCAAGCACCTTCCCAAGACCATTTTTTTCTTTTCCTTTGATATGTTCTTCTGTCCAGATTGTATCGTGTATAATCTAAACTCAACTCCAAACGCCACTGACAAGTCTCTAATTAATATTCTTCCTCTTGTTGATTAAAGTCAACGGAAATGTGATCCGGTACACTAAACGTGTGCACTGTTGTACTCAGTACCTCAAATTTTTGCATGACACAGCAATGCAAGACTTCTTTTCTGATCATGAGTAGAGTTAAATTTCTATGTTTGTTAAACTTCTTTAGAGAATTAACATACGGGATGATCTACTCATTTTCATCTGCTCTTAGCATCGCACTCCACTTATGGCAGGCCTACATCTCTGGCATCAACTGCCAACTTGAATTGCTTCTGAAAGTCTGGCGCAATCAAAACCGGCGCATTCATCAAGATAGACTTGATTTTCTCAAATGATTTTATTGCTCTGACCACATGCACACAAAGTTTGCATTTTTCTTCAGAAGGTTGGTCAGCGGACACGCAATTTCTGACAAATTTGGGCAGTATTTTCTGCAATACCCGACCAAACCTAAGAATCACATGAGATCTCTTTTGCTTTGTGGTGTGGGGAATTTCTCGATTGCTTCAACTTTTGCTGCGATCGGCCTAATTTGCCCTTGAACTACAACATGCTCTAAGTATTTGACATTTGCATGATAAAATTCATGACAAAATTCACTTTTCACCACCCCTGATTCACAGTTAAACCTGCTTGAGTAATTTTCTCAAAAAATTGATGAGCTGTCTCTTATGTTCTTCCCATGTCGGCTGTCACAAGGAGGTCGTCCACATAGGCATCGGAAAACTTGATGGGTAACCATGTAAGGTTGTTGCCTACATCAAATCATGCGTTATGACATGTGTCTCACTGGGTACATCAAGAATATGTTTTCCCACGTGTGAAGTAAAGGTGCAACGAGACAATTTGTGCACCCACATATTGTATTATAATAGTAATTTCGTAAAGTCTTACGACACGTCACTAGAGTTTCTACCTTTATTTGGTTACGAAATGTCTTAAAAAGAGAGAAAACAAAAAAGGTGATTCTGATTTGCTATATTTCAAGATAAAACATAGGCTAATTTGATTTGCCGATACAATTAGAAATTTCACATTTGTTTTACCAAAGAAACAGTTCAGAGTCTAATCTTTCAGATGGAGTTATTTTGTATGGAACTCGCCTTTACATTAGCGGCAAAAATCATACTTCGATTTTTAGGACCCTGATATGTAAAATCTCTGTGCACCTTTAATCTTTCAATCACTTTGTTGACCTCTGGGACGATGACCTAGTTCTGTCTAAATAGGCAAGTATGTAAGAATTTTGGAACTTGACACCATATAATGTACATGTTTAAAGGCTGTACTGATTTGTTAACGTTCTGTGATGTCATCAGGATGTCCAACTAGCCACTAGGAAAACTGAAAATACCGGTTTTGCAGGGTCATCTATTGCTTTATACTCTTTCAGCATATTTATGTGAATACAAGGCGGGCCGTTTCTACTTGCGTTGTAGTATATCCGGCAGCTACACCGTGTATACCGCGGCAGCTACTATACAGTACACACTGAGCTAATTGCGAGGCAGTACCAGGTAACATCTGACTGAAATCGCCGTAGGAGATTAAGGGGAGAGCAAGCTGATAAGGATTCTTCTTTGGAGAGACTCTCTCTAACGCGACTATTCTTCATTGGAGAGACTCTCCTGTCGGCTTTTTCCTCGAAGGAGAGACTGCAAATACAGGGATTCCGGGGTAGGAGAGCAACTCTCCTATCGCCGAAATCATCGATTAGGGGGAGTGCTACATGCATGTTGCCGTCGATTCACCCCGGGATGTTCGCCCACTGTTCAATCTGCACTGCATGAGGTGCGATCGATAGCTATCGATCAACAGACTAGTCACTTTGGTCATGTGGTTTCCTGCATAATCTGGCATGGTCTATTCACGTGACAAACAAAGAAATGAAATGACTGCCGTGTAGTTACCTATACGAATCTAATTCACAACACGGGACGTGTATTGCAAGCTATTGCAACGTTACGTACATGTGACGTCTGTTAAAAAAAAAGTTGCCGTGCATTTCGTGATTGGGTACATTTTGTTTTGTTTTGTTAGTTTTTGATTTGGGGCTTAGATTTTTATATAAAATTTGATTATTATCTGTAACTCGAATATTTTAACAGCTCGTGTAGATGAAAAATAATTATTGCAAAACGACTGGTAATGAAGATTATACAAATACCTAAAAACCGCAAGTTTTCGGTCGTGAAAGCGAAAATATCAACATTCGACTTAAATATCGAATCTCCCAATCAATTTGCGAGAATTTATTATACAAGTCACTGTTACGAGACATTTCCTTAACTTACATTGATTGCTAGGAATTAATATAATCATCCCATACAATTCACGCTACGATTTAGGCCTATGTGTTATACGATCACTAAGTTTGATTGTCTTACCGTATGCTAGAACCTAATGCGTATTGAATCTTTTTATACTGCTTAAGTTGCATGGGTTTGTCCTGTACTTTCCCATGTAACCCATGTTTTACGGCTTTCCCGAATTTTGCCTTTTGAAAATTAAAATACCGAGCTATTTGTACTCTTTTTACCTTTCTTTATATCAAACCTGCCACATTTTATCTCAAGTTGAGCTTACCATTTTTTAAACTTGAATGTCGAATAAATCCTCAGTAACTTTTTCTAAAATAATTTAGATGTTCCATCCTTCTTGAAACTTAAAAACGAGAAAATAAAGTGTCAAGATATAAGTCAACCCGGAAATCAAACTACAGATTTATTTGAAATATCCAAGCCAGGGTTGATTGTTTTGGCTGTCTCCAGCATGATAGCTATCCGTACTTAGACGCTTATATTTGAATATTTTAAATCACTGGTTCATCTTCACTGCTCTGTTTTTTCTCGAACTTAGACAAAATTTATATAGCCATGGCCGGTATTCACAAAAGAACTTGGTCTTGGCTTAACTCTTAGTCCAGGACTAAGCCCATCTAGAAGCCCCTTTAATTTTTTTAACAGTTTATGAAAGAGAAACACTTTAAATAGGTAAGTTCTAAGCTTTAAGTGTCTACCTGTATTTTCCTTTGTATTGTTCACATAAAAAAGTCTATATAAAGAAGATGAAGTTTTTAGCGACCTTCTAGTAGAACTTAGTCCCGGACTAAGTAAAATTTCTTTGTGAATACCGTCTATAACTTCTACAACACCCAGTATGAAAGCCGCGACGTCACAAATTCCACGTGTAGTCTTGGACCCGTTGAGGTGTCAATGGTCCATTTTTTGTGACATCGCGTACCGTGTGCAATTGTTTTTGTCTGCTTGAATTACAATGCATGTGACTACAATATTACTATTAAATAGCAAAATAAAAATTGTCATGGGAACCTTTGTTTTAAATGATGCATATGCCCTATAAATATATGCAAAGCGAGTTATTATTTTTTTCTTATTTGGAAGACGGTCTTCAAGGTCTTTAACCGGCAAACCGCTATTGAGAAACTGTAAAAAAAAACCCACTCACGTCTAACAGTGCAAGCATATTGACGGTATGATACTTCAACATCTGCCCTGATAAAAATCTTATGTTGATAATTATTATGAGTAGCACGAAGCGCAAATTCCTACCAACGGCTGATACTTTAGG
>JAMKCH010069875.1:0-11352 GCA_023653785.1 Ophioderma brevispina | reverse complement strand
ACGGCTTAACGTCCCCTCCGAAGGACGGGATGCTTTCATGATCCATTTGCCCAATTCCAAGTGAAGCATGGAGGAGAGCGGTATTCTGTATTTAATCAAAAGCTGGTATACAGATCAAATCCAGAATTGATAGTACCCGAATAAATCCCAGCAAGTGCCACGACCCCACCGGGATTCGAACCCAGGAATTTTGATGGTAAATTTGCGCCAGAGGCAAGCACCCTAACCGCTAGGCCACGCTCTCCCACATTTGTTTTGCTAAGAAATCTTGTTAAATCAAAATAAATCTTGATTTTCTTAATTTTTTTTAGCTCAAAAACATGATTTTTTGACCAAAAAAACACCCCTGCCACCAAAGTTTTTGACCACAACCATCATTTTTTTTAATTATTACTATCTTTTGAATAGAAGTGGTTGCAGACAATTTTGCAGTCCAAACCGCTCCACTAGAAGGAAATTTGCCATTTTGAGCACAGAGGCATAAGGGACCCTGTAACATAGGCATTGGTTTGTAACAGAGCACCAAACAGCAAGATCAGAATCAACTAAAATTTGGGAA
Organism: Ophioderma brevispina; assembly: GCA_023653785.1. Lineage (NCBI taxonomy): Eukaryota > Metazoa > Echinodermata > Ophiuroidea > Amphilepidida > Ophiodermatidae > Ophioderma > Ophioderma brevispina. The sequence continues at coordinate 10,793 of JAMKCH010069875.1, read as the reverse complement.
ATAAGGTGTTTTGCAACTTGCAAGTATACCTAGTGAACCATAAATAAAACAGAAGGTGCTAAAATTACAAAATGTACCACTAATGGTTCATATTCTTTTGCAACCTCACTTCATGACTTTTAGAAATCAATCGTAAGCTCACAACACAACCAGCATATTAAAACAAAAAGACAACATTTATTGACGTTCACATGATTGGTCTTAACAATTCTGACGGTCTTCAATACATACAACACATCCATTCTTCCCACTTTTAAAAAGAATTTGTACAAAACTGCCCTGAAGAATTACACACTCTAGAAATAAAAGTTACAATACCAAGTACCATGTAATTGTTGCAGTTTGTTATCTTTACACTGCAAAATACATGTTTATTGACCCTATAAAGCAAATTGGCATTTTTTCAATGCATTGCAAGAATCTTGCCATATTTGCCTACAAAGGTCATGAATTGTATGTTATAATTTCCCTCTGTTGCTCAAATCTCCATAAATATCTAAGTAAAACTAGATTTTTAACAAAAATCACATTTGCCTGCAGTAGCTAGTGGAGTAAATAATCCAAATCAGTTGTGAAAACTGTGCCACTATTATAATTTTTTTCTGATTTTGTTGTAACAAATGAGCCTTTCAACAGATGTACATCATTTATGTTATATGATACAGCAACCCCCCCCCAAAAAAAAACATCACTGAAAACAATGTAATTTGCAGTGGTATCTGTTATTTTCAAGTCAACACTTGCATCCACAGCAAGATTCCCCATGGTAGTACATGTAGCTGCATAGCCACTACTGAATAGATATGTACTACCTATACATTTGACAAACACATGCAGGCCAGGATTTCATGGTTTTTTGCTCATACACAAGATACATGTAGCAGTTCTCTGAAACCTCACAGAATATCTACGAGGTTACTTTGGCTATCAGTGAGTGCATATGGTATTTCTCATGGTCTGTCTAGCTTTTAAAATATTTTTGGCATATTTCCATTTTGAAAACAATGCACAATGTTGTTGGGTTTGATGGTGCTCAATTCTGTAATTATTTTCCTCTAAAATGATAAATGCTGAGCAAAGATTGAGTGTACAGTGCCACCAATTTGTCTACTATGCAGATGGCAACGTAGTAGCTGTGTCTACTCCAGTACTGTCCACATCATAAGTACCCTCTCTCAATCTACTAGCAGATTAGCCATGGTAGATATTGTAGAGCAGACATTTCTTTTTACACCTAATATTAGGTGCACTTGGGAAAACCTATCCTGCAACTACATTATTGCAAATGACTGTGTACTGTAGACATGGAGAAGCTGCAGTATAGGTTACATGTACCATGAGTAAGAATCTTGCTGTGTATAGATAGTTTTGTACATAACAGAAGGCCAAAAAATACAAACTGTCATTCAGCACTTTCGCATCCTGCATAATATATTGTACCTACATTTGTGTGACAACTGACAACTCTCAAATTCTCAAGAATTTCTCCCTATTGCATGTGTCTAAGCTTGCAGGAAACCTCCCAAATTTGCAGTGCATTATGGTGAATGTGCAAGTGGTCATAACCCAACACTACCAATGGATTGGTAGTTATGTTTCAAATTCACCACTAATTTAAAGGGTGTGTGTTACCAATGAAATGTAAAAGAGAAGGGTCAAATAGTAATTTAACAAGGCACAAAATGTGAGGGGTAACAGTGTAATCTTATAATGAGCAACGTCTATGACATTGCATTAATATGCTTCAACAGTACTGAGGTTTACTGTATGATGCCATAGGCCCCCACCCATTTAATCACCCAAATTTTAAAGTGAAAAATTGTCTCTTCAACAAATCCACAGGTTTGACTATTTCTACTTCAAAATTGAGAGCAGCCAAAAGTGACTTAGAATGATATTTATCTTTATACACTACATGAAATGAAGAAGTTATCACACTTGTAATGAAGGTTATCTGTTAAAGTTTGTTCCATACATTCCATTGTGCACAAGAACTTGCACAGAAAGAAAACGGCAATCAACACAACTGGTGCATGGCCACAGATCACGGCACTATGTTCACAGACTTTTGTAGCATCAGCCGTCATGGATGCCAAATCACTCTGTCAGCTTGCATGTAAAACAAATGCATCCACCCACATGACCTAACCACACATAAGACTTTTCTGGCATAAGAAGCAAAATTGCATTCTAACTCCTTACTTTGCACAAACATTCTATGTTAGTACTATTGAGCTTCTGTAATTATAACATGGATTGCTTTTAAACATGAGTCCAATTCTAAGTGTGGTAGAATACAAACGGACAGTCTTTGGGGCATCTACATCCGTGGCAATCCAGATCCAAAAATTCCCCCCCGTTTTTTCCCCGAATCCAGATCAATACGGGAGACCGTTTTAAGAACTCTACACGGTGCAGTGAATGTGAAAGTACGGCGACCTTTACGCATTTTACGCGTAACCGTAAAGTGCAGCAACACTAACCAGTGTGTGACACAATGTACCCTTCCAAGAATCTGGATCGAGTGTGAACGTTGTCCCATTTAGATGCAGAAGCTCGCAAACTGGTCACATGGAAACGGAATGATCTAGATCTGTGCTGGGCGTTTTAGAGGTTTGGCCCATAATGTTTCAACGTGCAAGGAGTAAGGGTGGCGCAAGGAAATGACATCACAGAAAGAAGGTGGATAAGACTAGAAAAGTTTGCGAAAAATCATCTTGTAAGGTCATGTTTGGTGATCTCAAAACAATCATGACCAATCACCCCAAATGGTCCGTGAAGTTGGCAGTTTCCACTCTTAAAATTAAAAGTGACAACTTGAATGCCCATTTGTAGTGAAATGAAAATATCTAAATTGTTGTGTCAAAAATTGCACAAATAATCTGATTGATGACTCTTAGTGACCTGGTCTTATCCTTTGTGAAAATAGTGAAGTCTATCCCCCTGAGGCATGATAGATGAGATCTGATGTCCATTTGTTGAACCATATAGTCTTTCACTGTGGTTATGTACAAATACCCTCACACTTTAGCCTGTAAATGTACATAAAGAACACAAACATTATGTAACACATATGTACTACAATGAAACATGTGTCACCGAATCTGGAAAGATTAAATTCTACTAATAGAGTACCAAGAAGTTTCAGAGATGCAGCTCTTTGTAGCCAATTAATATGCCATAGAAAAGGGCAGAACATGAAAGATGGTTATTCCTAATAAAAACTATTTAATATTCCAGTTGTCCAGAAAGGCAAAATTATTTTAATGACCCGTGGCGTATGTGTTCCATTTGACCTTTTAAACTTTGACCTGAAAGTCAAGAGAGGCATGGGTTTAGCACCTCCCACAAACTACTTGTGCCAATTTTTTGGTCTCAATAGTATGACACTGCACACCATGTACGCGCACACCAAACACCACCTAGACAGCTACATGTATGTGTTTTGTTGGTTGTGCATTGTGGGGTATAAAATTTTTATAGTAAGCATTTGTGAATGTGACTTTTAGTAAACACTTCATTATGGGAGTTTGGCCATTGAAATTGTGTGTCTCTCTGTGGGGGTATGTGCACCTCAACACCATTAACATACAGAAACATAGAGGGGATATTTTTCTTTCATATTTTGTTAAGCTCACAATGTCATTTAGACCGTTTTAACACTTCACTGTGGGGGGGTACCCCCATTAATGCAAAATATGCCCACATTGTAACTCAGTACTTGCAAATACCCCCACAATGTATCTCTGGGAAAAAGCGCCCCCTTGCACACACACACACAGCACAGTTACTTCAAATTGTTAACCTTTTGGTTAGCCAAAACAAAATATTGTTTGATTGGCCTCATCCGACCGACCCTAATTTTGAGAAATCAGAAAAAGTTTTTTTTTTCTTTCTGTGCAAACAATACCGACCCTACGTTTGAAAGTTTTTTTTTTTCAATTTACTATTCTGAAATGTAACAAGATGATGTTTTACAGTTTTTCTTAGCATGTTAGTTTGTTTTCAATAACGTACAAAGATCATTTTTGAGTAAGATCTTGCTGTGTATAGATAGTTTTGTACATAACAGAAGGCCAAAAGACAAACTGTCATTCATCCACTTACCCCCCCTCGTGCATCCTGCATAATATATTGTACCTACATTTGTGTCCAACTGACAACTCTGCCACTTCTCAAGAATTTCTCCCTATTGCATGTGTCTAAGCTTGCATGAAAACCTCCCAAATTTGCAGTGCATTAGGTGAATGTGCAAGTGGTCATAACCCACACTACCAAATGGATTGGTAGTTTATGTTTTCAATTCACCAACTAATTTAAAGGGTGTGGTGTTACCAATGTAAAATGTAAAAGAGAAGGGTCAAATAGTAATTTAACAAGGCACAACATGTGAGGGTCCAGTGTACGTATAATGAGCAACGTCTATGACATTGCATTATATGCTTCACAGTAACTGAGGTTTACTGTATGATGGCCATATGGCCCCACCCCTTTAATCCCCCAAATTTAATAGTGAAAACTTGTCTCTTCAACAAATCCACAGGTTTGACTATGTCTACTTCAAAATTGAGAGCAGCCAAAAGTGACTTAGAATTATAATTTATCTTTTATACACTACTGAAATGAAGAAGTTTTATCACTTGTAATGAAGGTTATCTGTTAAAGTTGTCCATACTTTCCATTGTGGCACAAGACTTGCACAGAAAGAAACGCAATCAACACCACTGGTGCATTGCCACAAGATCACGGCACTATGTCTCACAACTTTTGTAGCAATCATCCGTCAGGGAGCCACATCACTCTTCAGCTTGCAGTACAACAAATTGCATGCCACCCACATGACCTAACCACACATAAGACTTTTCTGGCATAAGAAGCAAAATTGCATTCTAACTCCTTACTTTGCACAAACATTCTATGTTAGTACTATTGAGCTTCTGTAATTATAACATGGATTGCTTTTAAACATGAGTCCAATTCTAAGTGTGGTAGAATACAAACGGACAGTCTTTGGGGCATCTACATCCGTGGCAATCCAGATCCAAAAATTCCCCCCCGTTTTTTCCCCGAATCCAGATCAATACGGGAGACCGTTTTAAGAACTCTACACGGTGCAGTGAATGTGAAAGTACGGCGACCTTTACGCATTTTACGCGTAACCGTAAAGTGCAGCAACACTAACCAGTGTGTGACACAATGTACCCTTCCAAGAATCTGGATCGAGTGTGAACGTTGTCCCATTTAGATGCAGAAGCTCGCAAACTGGTCACATGGAAACGGAATGATCTAGATCTGTGCTGGGCGTTTTAGAGGTTTGGCCCATAATGTTTCAACGTGCAAGGAGTAAGGGTGGCGCAAGGAAATGACATCACAGAAAGAAGGTGGATAAGACTAGAAAAGTTTGCGAAAAATCATCTTGTAAGGTCATGTTTGGTGATCTCAAAACAATCATGACCAATCACCCCAAATGGTCCGTGAAGTTGGCAGTTTCCACTCTTAAAATTAAAAGTGACAACTTGAATGCCCATTTGTAGTGAAATGAAAATATCTAAATTGTTGTGTCAAAAATTGCACAAATAATCTGATTGATGACTCTTAGTGACCTGGTCTTATCCTTTGTGAAAATAGTGAAGTCTATCCCCCTGAGGCATGATAGATGAGATCTGATGTCCATTTGTTGAACCATATAGTCTTTCACTGTGGTTATGTACAAATACCCTCACACTTTAGCCTGTAAATGTACATAAAGAACACAAACATTATGTAACACATATGTACTACAATGAAACATGTGTCACCGAATCTGGAAAGATTAAATTCTACTAATAGAGTACCAAGAAGTTTCAGAGATGCAGCTCTTTGTAGCCAATTAATATGCCATAGAAAAGGGCAGAACATGAAAGATGGTTATTCCTAATAAAAACTATTTAATATTCCAGTTGTCCAGAAAGGCAAAATTATTTTAATGACCCGTGGCGTATGTGTTCCATTTGACCTTTTAAACTTTGACCTGAAAGTCAAGAGAGGCATGGGTTTAGCACCTCCCACAAACTACTTGTGCCAATTTTTTGGTCTCAATAGTATGACACTGCACACCATGTACGCGCACACCAAACACCACCTAGACAGCTACATGTATGTGTTTTGTTGGTTGTGCATTGTGGGGTATAAAATTTTTATAGTAAGCATTTGTGAATGTGACTTTTAGTAAACACTTCATTATGGGAGTTTGGCCATTGAAATTGTGTGTCTCTCTGTGGGGGTATGTGCACCTCAACACCATTAACATACAGAAACATAGAGGGGATATTTTTCTTTCATATTTTGTTAAGCTCACAATGTCATTTAGACCGTTTTAACACTTCACTGTGGGGGGGTACCCCCATTAATGCAAAATATGCCCACATTGTAACTCAGTACTTGCAAATACCCCCACAATGTATCTCTGGAAAAAGCGCCCCCTTGCACACACACACACAGCACAGTTACTTCAAATTGTTAACCTTTTGGTTAGCCAAAACAAAATATTGTTTGATTGGCCTCATCCGACCGACCCTAATTTTGAGAAATCAGAAAAAGTTTTTTTTTTCTTTCTGTGCAAACAATACCGACCCTACGTTTGAAAGTTTTTTTTTTTTCAATTTACTATTCTGAAATGTAACAAGATGATGTTTTACAGTTTTTCTTAGCATGTTAGTTTGTTTTCAATAACGTACAAAGATCATTTTTGAGTAAGAATCACTTTATTTTTAGTGTTTGATTAACTTATTAATACAAACAACATTTTTCAATACAGTTTGCTATTGACATTAAAAAGTTTTTCCGACCGACCGACCAACCCAACTCTAAAAAGTCAGATCTATGGACAATCAAACCTTTTTTTTTTTTGCCTTAGACTCAACATCTCATACCTCACAGTGGAAAAGCAATTTCCATGTTGCTTTCTACTATACCAGGTGACACAAATTACTGGAATTCTCATAATAGTTTTGGTTAGATTTGTCACATCGCAATCTCTCTGTTGTCTTCCTGCTATAACAGGCAAACACATAAATTTTTTTTTACAAGCAGATCTCAATGGTTTTTGGTTTGACTAAACATCTCCCCTCACAGTGGAAACCATCCGTATGCATCTTCCTGATTAGCATGTGACACAAATTATGATTTTTTGTTTACCCATTCTGCACAAGTTTGTGTATTAAATCAAAAACCTTGGTCCAAAAATAACCTAAGGCACCTAAAGCAATTGCCTTGGTGACTAAAAAAATGCTATTCTTTAACATGTAGTGGCTATTGAAGAGCGCCCATTTCCAAACATTTATATTTTGCAGTTGCATAGGTAACTTGGCGGTTAAATGGTTAGAGCTCAAAATTTCTATGGTCACAAAAGCTGGAATATGTTAGTAGAATGATTACTATCGGAGATATCCGGATTAATAATTCAACAGCTGCGGGAAAATCCTTCCATATGTGAAACAGCCGGAAATTGCACCAGTATGTGTCTACATTCTGCCATAGCGTTCTGTGGTTCAGGCACGTGTTAGAGTCATCTTTGAGGAGGTGCTGCCACTATTTCATCTAAAACGGACATAAAATGGCATTTCAGCTCTGGCTGTAAATTACAATTGGGGGGGACATGATTCTAATTACACATAGTTTTTTAATGAATATGTATTTTTGAGCACGTCCGTTCGCAGTAGAGTACTACTGTAGAAAATTACCAACAACTCTGCAAAAATCTCTAATTTTGAAAATTGGGAGTACTCTTCAAACGATTGTGCCACTATTGCTTAAAGGGGCATTTCGTGATCCACAGCCTCGTCCCCACCGACGTACCTAACAAAAGTTGAGACTTTCATATCATCTGAACCGTTTTACTTTTAGCAATCACAGTGTACCAAATCTTACGTGCAACTTTGGTCGTATCTGTAAGAAATCGCACAATTTTGTATTTTCTGGCCGTAAACGGGCAGACATGTCCCATAGTGGCCTATGGAACCGTGGGAAACGATCATTAGCTCATAACACAAACCGTTAATAAATCGGGAGGGATCACCGTCTAAAAAGTTGTGAATAGCGTTCTCAAGGAATCTAGTGAACAACATAAATGAAACTGAAGGTGCTGGAATCAGAAATGCACCTGTAACTCGAATGAGGCACATTACCTGATTCTATCCAATGAAAGTTCATACAAAAAATGAGGATGATGCTACAAAATATAAAATCTGCAAATGCCCTCTCTGGTGATATTCCTTTGAAACTGTTCTGTTGGATGGATTTACTTGAAGTCTCAGGCAAACTGGAAAGACATAAAAAGAATAGACTGAATTAGACAACTTAATAAATTGTTAATATTTGATCTTAATTGGTACCATACACATGCGGATATACATCATACTAATAAGAATTTGAACAAGTGTTAATTTATGGTCAAATCAAATCTCAAATGGCTATGAACAGTTTCAGCATGTTTTTTTACAGCAGCTTGTTCAAAGTAAGGCTTGCATCATGAACAACCTTAAAGGTGAATCGATATTTCCCGATGAGGGCGCACTCAATTTTCAAACAAATCAGTTTTGCATATGGACGTATAATACATCATTGTGTGAAATAAGTTCAAATCAAAGTCTTCGTATTAGAAAAATCAAACTTTGTTAAAAATTACGTATCTGAAATTTTGTTATAAATACACGGTCTTGCTTTGCCACTGTATACTGAATTACTGGCATGAAAACGGGCAAATTCTGATTCATCTCTAACTTGGATAAGCATTTGATGACTAATTTAGTTCTAGATGGACTATTTTAATTACTAAACAAAAAAATATACATTTCGAAACTCTATGAGTCAGCCTTTAATATTTACTGAGGCTTGTGAATGACTGGGGACAATTCACCTCTGCACTCAATTAAATTGCAGAATATTCATGAAAAAGCAGTATTTTTAAAAAAAACTCTTTCATAATACCTCAATATGGCTTTGTATCTGTCATAATAATTATATATTCGTGATATATAACAAATTATAGGGCTATTCCATGTCAACACTCGAGATGTGCACCGCAGCATGGCATGGATTTTTTTCTTTTTTGGGTTGATGGTGTGATGATAGATATGATGAGAAATGAACATGCCCGAAATTTGGAGCTTCATACCGCCCTTCGTTTTGCCACAGGAGCATTTCAGAAAATTAGGGGGTCACCATCAAAAATGGCTTGCGTCCGAAAGACATTTTGAGAGGGCCAGAAACTTGTAAGGGAACCTTCCCTAACTTTGAGAATCCCTCTCTGGGGAATTTTTATGGTGTAGAATTCAAATCGAACAACAAAATGTATAGCCCCTTTACTGTTAAAGTTATTTGGTGTAAAAATGCATATCTTTCATCTGGGACCAAGTTCGGGGGTCAGAACTCCGAATGATATTTTTAATGTCCATTTCCTTTAATGATAGTCACACTGGCAGGACTTTCTATCAGTATAATCATAAGCATATTAGGTAAGTAATAAGTGAGTTACAGTCCATTGAAAATCCTATTTTGCATTTTGACATAATGGCTCCCCCTGAAAATATGTTGACATGCGACATCACCACTCTACTTCATATATGTTGAGATACATCATCAAATACCTATTCTTGAAAGAACCAGCTTGGTGACTTGATGGCTTCATTCATTTAGTGCAGTCACAATAAACAGTTGCTGATATCCGCCATAGAAAGTATATGGTGATATAGACTGTGCATGTACAAGGACCTCTGGGTCATGTAAACCTTTGTGTGGTAACTTGAGTGTTGTATTTTGTTGTTAAAAAATAAGACACGCAATCTAGTTCTTTCAGGAATGTTTTACAATGATATAATCTTCAACATATCTGAAGTAGAGGGGATTGTCGAATGCCAACATTGTTTCAGGGGGGTCAAAATGTGTGAAAACAGTACAATTAAAATTTTTTTCAAGGGCTGTACCCTACCTTATTGGCTTTGCTAATGTGTTCATAAATTTATTGGTTAAAGTTGTACTATGTAACTCTGATTGACTCATAACATGGACAGTAAAAATTTCTTACTTTTGGAGTTATGAGCGCCCCCAGACTGGCGCCGATCAAAACAAAAGTGCATATTATGCCTCATTAACTCTCAACGTAAACACGCTATGACTCCTGAGGCCAGATATGAATTCTAACCAAATATTACCCTTAGATATTGATTTTCAAAGTTTGGAGAGCTCCTTCATCTGGGACCCTCTTCAACATAGTCTTCACATTGGGCGGCACTTTTGATGTGACCCCCCTAAATGTCCAATTGCTCTAGTGGGAAAACAAGATGGACTATGACGCTCAACATTTCAGTATTTTCATATCTCATCATGTCTACCACCACACTTAAGCGAAAAATGCCCTACGTGCTTCGGTGGCACATTTCGAATGTTGACATGGAATGGGCCTATTATACCATAAGGAGGTCGTAATAAGTTTAAAACTTCTTTTCCCCCCGACAGGTTTTTGTATCAGAAAACCGCGATATCTGGCAGACTAGTATAGCCGGCGGATCGGACCGACATCAATTCGCGGTGAAAACAAGGGGAAGCGCGGCCAAGGAATCCCCGAATCACGGTTAAAACAAACTGCGCAAATTACGTCTTTAATTCCCTGCACATCGTATGACCTATGCGTGCAGTCGCGCATCGAATTACTGTCAGTGTGGGGTCCATGCAGGATTTTGTTGAACTATGACGCACCGATGTCCGCTCCCGGCTATAGCTGGAGAGTCAACAAAATCTGCATAGGCAATGGCATG
>JAMKCH010069873.1:0-62469 GCA_023653785.1 Ophioderma brevispina | reverse complement strand
GGGGGTTGGGGGGACGGGTCTGTTAAAAATGAACTCTCTTAACCCATTAGTTTTCAGATTGGAATCCGCTTTGGTGGGCTTATCATTAACCTACACACTCAGCATGCTTGGGACGGTACAGTGGGGCATCAGAAGGAGTGCTGAATTTGAAAATCAGGTTAGTATGTGGAGGAGATGGAAGCGATGGAGTTCAATGGGGAGGTTTTGAGGAGTTACTGACACACACTAAACCTCACACACACACACACACACATACGCACGTGATGGAGATACCAGTACACTTTCATCATGGGTTGAAATTCTGAGACTCTTGACGGAATTCATTTTAAATCTGTTCTAAGTATTGTATGAAAATCTATGGTACCTCTCTATTTCACTAGATATGTACCGCTGGAAAGTTTTTTGGTAGTTCTGCATTAAAGATAATTTTTACGAATTGGTTTGTTGATTATCACTATAATTCTAACCATAACGTAACATTTTAATAAGGAGAGGAAGGAGAGGTGTTACAATTGTGTATTGTAACACCTCTCGATAACACAAATCGATAACTGAGTTTTAGTCATCTTTTTTGACCCTGTAACTGAGATCTGATTATTGAAATAATTATTGATTTTATGTGATTTGTTTTGCGCACTTAAAGGTGGTTGTTCCGATTTATGTGTATTGTGTTCTCTACTTGATATGAGAGCCTGGCACTTGCACATACACCCCATCAAGAACCGTGGGAAACAAACTTGCGGTTTTGATGGTAGACGTAATAATGCATGTTGCAAAGCCCTATTCAATACTGTGCTATTAAAAGTGGTTAACCACTAAAACGGCGTTTTTTTTGTTTATATCTTGGGAATGAAATGGATTCGAGGGCTCAAATTTCAGGACGACAATGAGAAAAATACGGCCTTTCATCTGATATCAAAATCGATACTACTTCCGGGTAAATCGGGGGGGGGGGTCCCAAAGACGATCGGAACACGCACCTTTAAAGGTGGGTGACCCGATCATGGTGCGATTTTTCATACGTTTTTTTTTCTCCCTCACGCGGAAGCATTTCACCAAAAAACATTGATTACAATTTTGGGTTAGATCGGTCCAGCCATTCTGATATTAGAAGCAAAATTGTTAAAAAGATTAAACTTGTAATCTCAACACAAACTTTGGACGTACCTCAAATTTTCGGTTGAAACTTCAACTTTCCTCAGGAGAATGGCAACTAGATCAGAGGTCAGTGACCTTTCGAACACTTGACATCAAAATGGAGTTGTAAACACTTGGCAATTTGTGGCGGCCCCGTCTCAATTCAAAGTAGGTTCATTGACTCTGATATGAATTGCCTCCTTCACACCTCTCTCAAAATATCTGGCTTCAACGTCCACGATCTTAGCTTTGTCCAACTCCACTGTGTGATCCGGAGACACATCCAGTGTTTGCGTTGAGATTACAAGTTTAATCTTTTTTAACATGAATTCTACCAACACAGATGAACTTCCATGGTAATAGATTCCAAAATGTATACTAAACTGGCCCATAGGATACTGTGTGTTAATAAATGTGGTATACCACACTTGGAGACTTTTTTGTTCATAAAATCAAAAGGAAACATTTCATGGGCCTAAAATTCACTGGGGTAATGAGAAAAATATGAACTTTCTTCTGATATCAAAATCTCCATTTTGATGGAGCAAAGTGTGTGTGTGTGTGGGGGGGGGGGCGAGGTTGTCGATCGGGTCAAAGTGGTTTTTTTTGCTAAGTACCTTCCTGCTGTCTCCTTGCCAAAGTGTAGGAAGGTTTTTAGAAGTCACTATGTTCTTAAAAAAGGTAAAGCATTTCAATTTAAAGGCTGATCAGAGATGTCAAAATATATATTTTTGGTGTATTGATTAAAAATGGTCATCTAGAACTAAAGGTAGTCACCTAAAATACTTATTATTATCATTATTGTATACTCATGGAAGATGAGGTGTATATAAAATGTCTAACGTCTATATGAAGGACTTCGATTTGAGCTTAGTTATTTCAAACAATGGTTAGTATACTGACAAGCATTATCTATATACAAAAACGAGATTTGTTTGAAAAATGATTGCGTCCTCATCGGGAAATCGGCCTTTAAGAAAACACTAGTTGTCTGTAATATCCGCGATAGCATGTTTGCTATTTCTTGTGTGTATATAGATGACATCTACAGAGCGGATATTCCAATACATAGATATTAAACCTGAAGCTCCTTTAGAGACCGATCAAAAACCAACAGCTCAGTGGCCTGAGAATGGAAGCATTGTACTAGAGAGCGCTACACTACGGTATTCTCAGGAAGGACCTGATGTTTTACAAAGTTTATCATGTTGTATTCATTCTAAAGAAAAGGTAATATTTAATATTAATTGAATTAATATTTAAAAATCATCATTTGTTCATTGAATATTATATCGTCGTGTCGAATCTGATTTTTGAGTTAATAGTTGATTCTGGTTGCATTTTATGTACTCTTTAATTGTACCCAAAATAAAAGTGAAATTACATCTCCTAACCAAAATAGCCGCAGTCGAATATACCCATTTGTATAAAACGGGTTTCACAAACAATCGAATACGTATTCGATAGCTTTGCGTGTCCAAATATCTCAAAGCACACAGATAAATTGCGAACGAATGCGTATTCGCTGGGACAAAAATTGCTACTTCAGTGATCAAAATCGATAATAGGTCTGTCAAGATTTAAGGCAATCGGTGAAATTTACCTTTCTATACTTCATGAGGGATTGGTCATGTTATTTCACATTTTATTTTTTGTGTTTTATGTTACTTGTACTAATGCGCGTCTGTGCGTCGTGAAAAAGAACTATCCAAGTTTTGTAGTTTTAACATTTGTACAAATAAACCAAATCACTTTTAGGGGGACATAGTGACATTATTACCAAAGGGGAGGAGTTACCACCCAGGTAAACTTTCCTCCGGTGCCCAAAAACGTTAAAAACTTTCGTTAAGTCTTCCATACAATTATTTCACATCCTTCTGCTCATTTTGGCAAAACAAATGTGAAGGTAGCACCGTCACCGGGATTAGCGTCGAAGTCGATTGGTGGGGAGTGGTTCTATTACCTCTGCTACCCATTATTGAAAATGAAGCATTCTGATTGGTTAGTTTACTGCCCATTTTTATGCAACAATGAGCCCCTTATGCATTTTCTTATCATTTTATTTTCATTCATCCGCACAAAAAAGAAACATAAAATAGCATATTACCTTTAAAACCTATACAAAAAAAAAACAAAATAAAATCAAGTGTTTTAGTTAATAGAATAGAACTAACGGGTGTATCACTATGGGCTCATATGTATTCCTCGGGCGGAGGAAAAAAATAAAAAATAATGGGCGTCATTTAGTTTTTCCGACATCGAGGAACATATTCACCTATAATGATACTGCATTACCCGTTAGTTATTAGTTCATTTTTTAAATAGTGTGCACGGTATGGCTCTAAAATTGTATGTTGATTAAAAACTATCATATTACATATCATTTGGGGCAAACCCCGATGAAAATCAATATTCCTACTGTATGATTGAATGAAATTACATTATGCACTCTAGGTATCATCAGCCGTGGTTACACCATCGGGGTTAGTTTTTTTTTTGCATTTATACTCTGATGTGTGTCTGTGGAAATGGCCAATTTTGCCAACTTGTGAACTTGGACGTCCTTGTGACACCATACTAGGTGTATGTTTGAAGCATAGACAACGGAGGCCAAGGTATCAACTGGTACCCACAGCGAAAAATCATCTATTGCTTTAAATAATGAATTCTCGGGGGTTACCACCCACCACTTAGTAAACCGTGTTGCAAATAAAACTTGAGTTAAAATATTGTGGAAAGGGTGATTTTATTTGATGTTAACTTGGATATTCTGCAAACGAAATAATTACTAATACATCATTTAAAAAAAAGATCGCATTCGGAACAAATTGAGATTCTCTTTGGAAGTGTTTTGTATAAGCGCTAGTGCCCGCTAAAGTCGATATGTTAGAGTGTTACTATGAGTTATTACCTATTTAATGTTCATAGTTTCAAGTTTGGTTATATTTTAAGCAGTACTACTTTAAAATTAGGCACTATATTGTAATTGAAATTTATTAAAAAAAAAAAAAAAAAAAAAATATGGTTGTTATTAAAGTTGTATACACCACTTTTATCTGCAAAACCTTTGGAGTTATGAAAACATGCCAGTTACATTTAAATATTTTCTGAGCTCATTTTTGAACAGTTCAGGACAATATTTTATGGTGTGTTGCAAACATGCATTCTTTTTTTATAACAGATACAATGTTGGTACTTTCTAACGTATTTACACGGAAATGATGTTTTTTTCTGCCAAAATTTTAATGAGTTCAAACATGGCGACTAATTAAAATATTAATTGTAAGGAGCCAAATTTGTAAGCGGTTGTAATTTTGAATTCGTTGGTCATCGTGGGGGGGGGGTCAGTCTGCGGTAATATTTTCTACAACGAAGGATATGCAAACAGTGAATGTTTCCCAATTTAACCGCTTATGAAAGTCGTTTGTATACAAATTTGCACAGGTTTGTAGCATAAACACAATGCAATAGACATCATCATCGACGTTCGTCGTCGTCTAATCATTCATCCATCATTATCATATCATCATCATTATCATTACATTATCATCATTATGTCGTCACGCTCGATGTTTCCTTAATTCATCGTTATTGCACATCATCACCGCAATCGTTATTTCTTATCATCGTGGCATCGTCGGCATCATCAATATAGTCAGTTTAAAAACCCGTCGCTATAGTAATCTCACCACACCAACATTAGAAATCAAAGGGGTTTCATGCAGTCGAATACGTATTCGAGCCTTAGACACAGCGAATCAAACATTTGTGGGTTTTGGACAACTGTCAAATCACAATTCAGTGGCCCATTTTGAATAAGAAAACAGTTCTTTTGGTATTTAATACTTCGTCATTTAGTAACCATTCCATGCGTTAACATACCCCACTTAAAATAGCCATTCATGTATTGACATTTTCTGTAACGCCTTTATAAGAACTCAAACTTTCAAACGCCGTTTCTCAGAACTAGCATTTTGTGATTCGACAGTATGCAGAACCCACGACGATATATTATACCATATAGTTTCGTGAAATAGGGCCTCGACGATAGCAAGTTGAATTAGTTTAAAGTTGCAGTTTATTACTGAAAGAATATCAGGTTAAAATTTTCAAAATAATTATAGGAAGTTATGCTGTGCTTCCCAATGGTTAACATTTCGGCAGTTAATGCATTTTCAATTCAATCTAAGTAAAAAACGGATCATATCTCATTTGCATGTATTATTTTTTTAGGAATCTTTCCCAAGGTGTCGAGAACCATCTAATGCCGCTACATTTTTGAAAACGGTTGTGATTATATCGATCAGTTTATAAATTCTTAGGATGATTACATACAGATTACTATGATTTTTGGTTTGAACATTGTAATAAACCTTCAGGTTAAAACGGTGTGTAAAATTTTGATGATTAAGACATCACACCTACTGAATTATTATAACTTCTCCCAAATATTAGTAAACTGCAAAAAAGGAGACTTTACGGAATCACATGGATGCAAAGAGAAGAGATAGAAATACCAATTTAATTCCCCAAAAATAATGAAGTTTGTATAATAACGATTATTTTATTCGATGATTTAAATGAGTGGGCACGAATTGGAAATGTCCAACCAAAACAATGACAATGGTTGATTGTGAAAGTAATCAATTACATCAAGCATGTTTACTAATCGGAAACGCAACATACCTGGAAAATCCCTAGATATTTATAGCACCTGTTTCTAGCAATATCTCTGCGCATATAAACACATTGCATCATCTCAATATAGCTCTAGGGAATTCCATTTATCTGGATAATAAAACAAGGTTTTGCTAGCAATTGTTTTCATGAAAGTTGCCTACAAATGAGTATTATATTCTAATCCCAAAAGGTATACTATACAGTACACACAATTGGCAATCTTAGTTCCGGTGTTAAGGTGGGAATCAGTAGGAAGAACCGGTGAGGTAAGAGTTCCTGATGGCGGCGCTGTTGAGACTGGCTGAGCAGTTGGGAACTTATCACGATAGATGGAGTTGACATCACCAAAATAGGATTGCACTGTCTCAGACAGAAACTACAGTTTATAACACAGGTATTGACACTTTTTCGACAATTCTTTTTTAACTGAGGAGTGAGTATTTTCAATTGAGGGGTAAAGTAAAAAAATCCTTTTTCAATTCTACAAATATGGCGATGTGAAAGGAATAAGATTTGATTTGTTTTGCTTTAAATGATTGAAATTCCCTCTAAATGAATTGAAAACCCAAGGTGTGACATATACAACACAACGTATAAATGACACACAAACAATACGCGGCGAAAACACACACACAAATACACACACACAGACACACATTTGCTTGAGTTCAGTGTTGCCTCCGTGGGATTTAATATGTAATAGCCTGAGCTGTAGTTATCAATAAATAGGAATAACAAAAACAAACGCGAAGTTACATTTTTATATTATGGTAATTCCAGCTGCTAATTTTACAAACTAAGCATATGTGTCGTCTTCTGATAGGTAGTTGAAAATTGGATGTGCAATTCCGCCAGAATAAACCATATTGTCCACAACGTGCTCCGGAAAATAATCATGATAGTTCTAAAATTCGGAGCCAGGAATCTAACGAAATAATAATGGACAAGGGTAAAGCTAGTGCTTGAACTTGTGGAAATATTTTTAAATTAGGGATCCTGTTTTATCAGTGGCACACACTTTAGTAAGAAAGAAGTTGGACCCTTGCGAAACTACACGGCATTGGATATGACAGCTTAGAAAAGTAAGTATATTTGAACAAACAATAGTACCTGAGATTTAAATAAGATGGTGTTCCCGCTATTGATCATTGTTAAAGAAAAAAAAAAACAACACAACAGTGCTTGTCCGATTTATGTATATGTCTCTACTGGTAGAGAGCTGCACCCGTACATACAAAAACTCAAAAGAGTTGTCTGTGTGGGAAAATAAACTTGCGGTTTTTTTTTGTGGGAGAAGCAAACAAGCATTTATTGCCAAAGCCATATTTCAATGACTATGCTAGTATTGATTCGAACCATAAAACGGTGTGTTTGTGCTTATATTCGGGAAACGAAACGGATTGAGGGCTTCAAAATCGGCCTTTCATCTGATACCAAAAATCGATACTACTTCCGGGTAAATCAGGGCGGTCCCAAAGAGGATCAGAACAGAACCTTAATATAGGTCATATAGTACACTATAAGAAACAGGAGTGTATGTAGGTTGACTTCTAAATTCAACGTGGATGAACGGGCGGTTCATGGCGGTTGAAACGCGTTTTCTGGTTTATCACGTTCCCGGACTTTGGGGCTAATTCTAGGCCCAGATTCGCTTCAGCGGTTCCATCGTTTTAGCGCAGTGAAGTGAGTTGAACCATTACTCAACGAAGATAGCGAGACATAGCATATTGAAGCAGTCTGCCTAGATTTCTACCGGGCTCCTTAGACGAATAACGTTTTGAAAAAGAGTTGATTGAAACTAATGGTGCGTGAGAGTGCGTATAAACCGGTGTAACTAATTACTTCTACACGGTTTATAACAAAGAAAATGAATTTCACCCAAAAGAACATAATGGATAGGCTCTCAAACTGTGGATGAGTTTTGAAGCATCTTCTATACGAACGCGGTTGAACAAAAATATTTACCAGAAAAACGTGAATATGCCAGGAAAGCCTTAAATAAATGTATTGTGAGGGCAAACAAAATTGCTCTTAAATGTTATGATTTACAGAAGCATTTGTGTTTTCATTCTTTTGTTGAATTTTCAAATATGAAAAGAATTCTTCCGATTAAAAATGTATTCTTTTTAAATACCTTATAAATATTTAATTTCCCACTTAATTCGACTAATTAGAAGTTAATTGGCTAATTAAAATCGCGTAACTACACACATGATTTACCGTGTCGTGCAAACAAAGTCGTATCTACCCCCCAAACAGTTACGACGTTGTTGCACGACACGGAAATTCAATTTTGAGGGCAACATAAGTCGTATCTACACCTAGTAGGTCTAATTAGCCTAATTAACTCTGCAATAATTGAGCCTTATACTTGAAAAATATATGTCAAATTATGCGTATTCATTACTTTTGGAAAATTAAGTACTGAGCGTCATATTGAGTGGAAAAAGGTTGAAACTACATTTTTGATATGTTTTTAAGGTTTTGTGCGAACAAATTAGCATAAAATTGGTTAAAAATGAAATTGCTCTTTCACAAAATATTTTGGGAGATTCTTTACACACCTTTTTAAAAACCCTCGCTTTACAAGAAATAAATGTCGTAATCTACATAATAGTTTTTCGTGCCGTGCAACAAAGTCGTATCTACCACTTACGACTTGATGCACTCAACAGAAATTCAATTTGATTGCAACAAGTCCGTATCTATACCTAACTAGGCCTATCTATCTTAATAACTCCACTGGCAATAAAACATGTGTGGTGTTACTGAAATTATCTGTGGAGTTGAAGATGGTCACGTAAATAACAGATCAATAACAGCAGCACTTTAACCCTCGTCTACCAAGGGGGGGGGTGTGGTTACCACCCCCCTCCCTTCAAGGTTTTTTCCCCCGGCTTGCTAAAAACCCCTTTTTTTGTGCCAAATTATTTAAGGTATTGTCACACAATTGACATGTTCAGCTCATTTTCTCAAAAAACAACCTCCACCCGGGGTAATAGGTACGATACAGGGTGGCTCCCAAAGTGAATTGATGGGGGGGGGGGGGGGGTGGGGGTGATAACCACCACCCACCACCCCCCCCTTCGAAGAGAAGTACAACATGCCTAACACAATACATATATCACAGAACTTGATTTGGACAATACCAATATATTGATACCAAATGAGTACCAACATGCTAGCATTACTGTCACAGTGACGTTATAAAGTTCGCGTCACCAAACTCCATTTCCATAGACACACACAGACAGTGAAAAATTCAATTTTTCACCAAAAAGGTTGAGGAACATCAATTTTTCAATGCGGTTGTTTGACTCATACTTGATGGAAAGGACTATTTTATATATGACAGCATTTAGAGCTATAATAAGGTGTTTTTTGAGTCGCTAAATATCAATTTTAAACACCCCTAAAAAATATTCAGTATTTTCCGTTTACTTTCCTCAAAATATGAGGTCATGGTGACGTCATATAGGGATGTTAGTACTTATTTTGGTACCAGAGAAGAAGAAACTCTACTATCCTTTGGTACCTAAATTTACATGAATCGGGTTTACCTCAGTAACGAAAATCACAGGGGGGTGGTTACCCCCCCCCCCTTCGGGAGTTTTGTTAGCAAAAACATGGCTCAGATAGACGAGGATTATAACTTTATTTAGTTGCGATTGTTTCATATTATGTGGATTTTTCTCTATGTATATTGCACAGATTTAGTCTATTTTCAACGCGTCAGTAGGGATTAGAGTTTATCTAGAACGAAATATTAACCGAGGGCGCTCTGCGCATGCATGATGGGTTCGAAAAAGGGGCAAACAAAAACTGGAATTCCGGATGTACTGTATACTGTAAACACGTCTACTTGCGTATTGTGCATGGGAACTCAAAAAATTCAAACTTTGGAAGTTGGTATTAAATAAAAATCGGCGAAAAGAATCTAAAAGCTTGTATGATTTATATGTATATCACGCTTGTATCTTTATAGACCGAGATACAAATAAATGGCGACTGTTTTGGGGGCATTTTTTTGAGTTGACAGAGCGCGATTGCCCTGGCCCGGCTACTAGTGCAGCTACAACAGCCGCGGCCCTTGAATCCTCCTTTCGTTGGTATTAATCGCCATTTATTTTAATTTCACAACCAAATATGACATCTTTGTAAATGTGTAAAAAAACAGAAAGTTTATATTTTTCCCTACATAAATTTATTTGTAACGATCGTATATTTGTCAACAAACTTAAAGAATTATTTAATTGGTAAATGAAGGACCCTTTTAATTGGTAAATGAAGGAATGTCCCTTTTAATTGGTATATTAGGGAATTACCCTTTAATTGGTAAATGAAGAAATGGACCTTAATTGGTAATGAAGGACTACCATTTAGTGGTTAATAAGGAATGACCCTTTATTGGTAAAAGGAAGGACCCTTTAATTGGTAAATGAAGGAATGACCCTTTAATGGTAATGAAGGAATGACCCTTTAATGTAAATAGGAATGAATAAAGTAATGACCCTTTAAATTGGTAAATGAAGGATGACTCCTTTAATTGGTAAATAAAAAGAATACCCTTTACTTGTAATGGTATCTGAAAAGGAAATAGGTCCCGTCTGTCTCCCTTAAACATAATGGCACATTTTAGAAGAACGACCCCCAATTCAAAATTTTTCATTTTTCATTCATCATTTTTTCCCTCAAGGTCAAAGACCCTTGAGGTCAAATTGTCAAGAGTCAAATGAAAAAATGGAAGGTCAAAATTGTATTATTGAAAATGAAGTGTCAAATGTGTTCTTTTGTTTTTTTAACCGCGGTGGGATTTACATGGATCCAAAGCCTGTCTTAAAAGCAGGCTTTTTACTCTTTATAGTTAAGCCTTTAATTTGTAAACAATGGCAGGACCTTTAATTTGTAATGATGGATAGACCCCTTTAATCTTGAGGGATGGCCCTTTCTTACGTAGTAATAAGAAGACCCTATATTGGCAAGGAATTAACCCTTGACATGTAAATGAAGGAATGGACCCTTTTATTGGTAAATGGAGGAGGAATGACCCTTTAATTGGTAAATGAAGCAGGAACGAGCATTTAATTGGGAAATGAAGGAATGACTTTTAATTGGATTAAATGAAGGAAACGGAATGACCTTTAATAGGCACACTGAAGGAAGGACCCTTTAATGGTAAAATGAAGGAGGGTAGGAGTGACCCTTTAATGGTAAAAGAAGGAATGATCCTTAATTGGAAAAATGAAGACCCTTATTGGTAAAATATATTGTAAATGAAGGAATGACCCTTAATGGTAAATGATATGACCGTAATTTGTAAACAAAGGAACGACCTTTAGTTGATAAATGACTGACCAGGACCCTTTGATTGGTAAAATGAAGGAAAGACCCCTTACTAAAGGAAGGAATGAACCTTTACTTGGTAAATGACTGGACCTTTAATTGGGAAATGAAGGAATGTCTCTTTAATTGGGATATGAAGGAATGACCCTTTATTGTAAATGAAGGAAGGACCCTTAATTGGGTAAATATAAGGAATGACCCTTTAATTGGTAACTTAAGGAATTGACCCTTTTAATTGGTAAATGAAGGAATGACCCTTTAATTGGTAAATGAAGGAATGAATAAAGGAATAACCCTTTAATTGGTAAATGAAGGAATGACCCTTTAATTGGTAAATAAAAAGAATAACCCTTTAAATTTTAATGGTATATGAAAAGGAAATGGTCCCGTCTGTATCCCTTAAAGCAATAATGGCACATTTTAGAAGAACGCCCCCAATTTTCAAAATTTGATATTTTGGCACAGTTACGTTGGTGATTGTCTAGGATTAGGAAACTACCTGCGAACGAGAATGCTAAAAAATGCGTATTTATCATAAATTAAGCGATTTTGTAATTAGAATTTGGATCCCAGATTGAACTTAACGGCAGAGCTGGAAATGCTACGTTTATGTCCGTCCATGATGAAATAGTGCCACCTCGAGAAAATAACCTCTAACTTGATTTGCCTAAACCAATAAAACAACTAATGGATGAGCGTTGATCAGTCGTTGAATTATTATCGGGGATCCCGATAATAATTATTCTTATTGCAAAATTCCTTCGTTTGTGAGACACGGACATTCTTTAGCTTAACCATTCACAGGTATGGTTTACTAGCCAGTTACCAATGCAACCGTGTAAAAATCTCAATTGTTTTTGAAAAATTGGGGGCGCTCTTCAAGAAAATGTGCTAATATTGCTTTTCATACCTACCACACTATATGGGACAATATTGTTGTGTTTGACGATGTAATTAGTATGAATCAATTGATGGCGCCTTGGCCCATGCACTGAGTCACTTCATGGGCGGGGCTACTAATATGAGCATGCATCTAAGTCACCATATCCATATGCACAATGTAAATTGTCAGTGACAGGGTGAACGTGATCGAGTACTGAGTTGGGGTATACTGTGGAGTGATTGACACTTCACACCCGGTAGTCTACAACATATAGGCCTAATGCTTTCAAAACAAATCAATAATAGCAATAATAGCGATCTCCTCCTTCTCGATCTCGATGTACTTGTGCAGTCAAGCAGATCAACAATAGGATTTAATTGGGAAGTCTTGCGGGCATTTTCTATGGCAAATATGACAGAATAAAAGTGAATCTGAACGCTCGCTTCTCAGGTTTTCTACCTGCATCATATTAGAGCTTTAGTTTTGTCAGGCACATAATACCTCAATGGAAGTCTAATGAGTATGGGGACAGTGTGTCATTTGTTGGGGCTTTATTTGCTAGCAATTGTGATTTTGGTCCTAAAATGTAGATAATGGTCCCAGGAATCCAAATCGAATTCTTACCATTTTTTTATCCCTTCCGTTTGGCGGTCATCTTGGATTTCAAAATGGCTGTCATTTTCATCATATTTTGCTCTATATCTGGACTTCTGAGCAACATAGAAGGTTCAAATTGGTGGCAATACCCATATTTGAGATATCCAGGAACACAAATATCACATTCAGAAAGTCGCAGACTGTTTCCTTCAGGCGGGCATCTTGAATTTCAAATGGCCGCCATTTCAACATATTTTGTTGTATATCTGGACTTATGATCAACATAAAAAGCTTCATTTGGTGGCAATACCCATGTTTTGTGATGTCGAGGAACACATTTATTAAATTCAGAAAGTCATAGATTGTTTCCTTCAGGTGTCCATCTTGAATTTCAAAATCGGTCCATTTTTGAATGATAGTACTTCGTTCGCGCCCGACTATTTGAACCTTCTGAGCTACGTAAAAGGCTCGGCATTTGGTGGAAGACGCATGTTTTGATGTTATTGATGTTGATGTTGGGCAGAGTGTCCACCGTGAAAGACAGGCTAAGGGACCATCCCAACAGAAAGGGTGGGATGGATACCTAGCAATAATCCCAGCTCCTTACTATCAGCTGATGACAATCTTAAATTGTTTACAACTGAGCACCAGGGTTAAAGCCCCGGTTTTTGAGTCTGTGCTTCCTGAGTCAACATATGCCTCTTCCAATTGGGATGATGGGTTGTCATAAGCCTACTGGAAGATCCACCCCTGGTATTGACAAAAGATGCATGGAGACGTTGTTTAAACGATTGGGCAGCTTTCATCAATCAGCACATACACATCGAGAAAGAAAAACTTGTACATGAAGCACAACTGGATAATATTGAGTTCATCTGCACACCGCATTCTACACAGCAAACATCTACTACAGGGAAAATATCCATGGCATGCAAGCGTATTACGATTACGCCTCCTCCTGGAAGAATAAGAAAAATGCACTACTGAGGTGTGGGGTTTTTCTTTTCTCAACAAAGGTCTCAGTTTACGTATCAAAAAAAGAAAAGGGCCTTTGTCAACTGGGCGCAATTTTGAAGCTTACACACACACTGAAGTAATCCTGAAAACAACAGTCAGGTTTCGCTGCTACCATCCAGATGCAACTGTCTCTCACTTTTACGATGGACATCCATGCCACCGGTGGTCAGTCCATCCCCATAATCTTTCTGTCTCCCTGGGAGATTTGGCGGTGGCTAGAGCTTGGGCCTAGGGATCGCTGTCGCGTGGCAGAGGTGGGATGTACGTGAAGGAATTCGTGAACAGTTTAAGCCTTGTTGCACTGGCAAAAAATCCAAATCACGCAAGTAGACTTTGGACATACCGTCTCCCAAATGGAGCTCCATCAAGCAGAACCTTGATGCCGCTAAGTCTGCACTTGCATGATGCTTATACCGTGGTGCTTGAGGAGTATGTTAAGTCCAAGGCTTGAATCACTTGACACCCTACATGTTCAAATACAGCATGCTGCTGGCCTGGGAGGCACTGACGGAGCTGACTGATACGAAAGCTATCGCCACCTCTGAATAATCACAGGTGCAACAACTGAAGAGCGCCTTGACACATGGTTTCAGCACTTTTGTTCTCTACTTGGCAAACCAGTTCAGAATAACTCTAACCTTGATGAACCTTCTTTCTATCACTCACAGATGCAGACGCCCTTCCCTATAAATTCAATACTGGACCTTTCACTATCAGATCTTCAGAGCTGCCGAAGAAACTGAACAATACCAAGACGTCCCTGAATCCCTACAACGATTTTTCCTGGCAGTAATCTTGGAAATTCCTTTTTCATGATACTGTTGGATTTGTAATGACACCTGCATGGGAAACAGACCAGCTGCTTATTACATCTTCGGCCACTCGTCTACCAAAGAAGTGACCTCCACAATCCCAAAACTACCGAGGAATCACACTTCACTGTCACCAACTGGCCTCTAACACAATGCTGCTCAACAGAAGTTTCTCACATAGATCCCATTCGTAGACGAAACCAGAATGGTTTCCGTAAATGTAGATCAACATCACCTCAGATACTTGCCCTAAAAAGGATTATAGAAGAGTTAAGAATTTCCAAGAGAAAAACTCAATTGGGTGTTTGTTGACTTTTCCAAGGCTTTATGCAGTGTCAACAGAGATGAATGCGCATATTCTTACCAACTGATGGTTCCCCAAGCGAGACTGTCAAAGCACTGGCCATCATGTATGATGACCCCTCTAGCTGACAATTTATGGGCCCAAAAAGGGTTCCTTACAACTGCTGGAATCCTCCAAGGAGATACTCTTGCTCCCTACCTCTTTGTAATTGTGGTTTGATTACAACACCTCCTCAGACATCATGAACGACAGTGGACTCACATCCAACCAAACTTTAGACGTCACCAAAGTCAGCAGACCTTGACTATTCCGTTGATCTAGCTCTAACAGCCGATCTGATTAGGTGGTGCACAATATCTACTAACATCACTTAAGAAAGCTGCAGACAAAGTCGGCCTCCATCTAAATGCCAAGAAGACGGAATATATGAACCGTCCAATGAGGAAGAAATCATCAAACCGATCTCACAACTAGAGCGGTAACCAACCACACAACTCAAAAGCGGGTCAGGACTTCACTATACCTGGGTTCCATGTGTGCCGACAGCAACAAATATTTCCTGTCACGCAAAGGACAAGCTTGGAATGCCTGCCTAACTACACCCCCTATGGCAATCTGGTATCTCCAACTATTCAATCCAACCAAGCTGAATTCGTTAAGAACGCGTGGAAGAGTTCCTGTTAATGGATCTGAGACCTGGACGCAGGAAGAAAGAGCTTACAGGATAGAACTTGATGGCCTACACCATGCGTCTTATGCGAGGACAAAACATATCCGGCGTGAGAGCACATGAGGACCAAGCACACAGATATGTGGAGAATCCCTCCAATCTCATCTTCTGGTGCCCCCAACGCCGAGCCGAATTAACCCGGTCACTGTTATCGTGAGATTGATCAAGTAGTCTCGGACACCACGTGTGGAGGTTACCATGCCCCAACAGGGGTCGTCGCCCTTCTTTACTACATTGATGGTGATTGCTCAGACATGCACAGGATGCATCTGACATCCCCAACTTAAAGACGGAAAGGGGACATTTGGCTAACATGTTGAACAGCATCTCGGCTGCTCCCGCTAAATAGATAGTTGTGGATATTGTTTCAATTACTTGAAATTGAACGGAAATTTGGACAGCAATAACAATGAAACCTAAACACAAACTTATTAAACACCCATAGAGTATGACTCTCCAGGATGCCATGATTTAATTGGTTCTGGTGCAATGGTGCATCTATTTAGGAAGGAGCTATTTGCTCTAGTGCCAGATCGCGTGCGAAGTATATGTAAAAAAATTGTGGCGCATTTTTGAAAATAGATGGCTGTCCGGAAGGAAACAATCTGCGACTCTCTGGATGTTATATATATTTCCTTAAACATCACAAAAATGAGGTAAGTTGTCTACTAAGATGGAAGCCTTCCTATGTTGCCCAAAGTCCTATATTGACCAAAGCATCGTTACAAGTGTCAGTCATTTTGAAATTCAGATGGCCGCCAGAAGGAAACCACTGGCAAATTTCTGGATTTTTATATATATGGTTCCTTGACATCACAAACTCGGTATTTTCACCACTTGGAGCTGTCCCCTGTTGCTCAGATTCCAATAGTTGGGCGAAGTATATGTTAAAAATGGCGACCATTTTTGAATTCGAGATGGCCACCAGAATGGACCAATCTGTGATTTGTTGGATGTATTATTTGTTGTTTTCCTGACATCACAACATGGGTTTTGCCACCAGCTTGAGCCTTCTATGTTGATCAGAAGTCCAGATAGAGAGCAAAATATGTTTAAAATGGCGGCCATTTTGAAATTTAAGATGACCTCCTGAAGGAAACTATCTGGGACTTTCTGGATGTGATAGTTGTGTTCCATGACATCACAAACATTGGTATTGTCACCAATTTGAGCCTTCTGTGTTGCTCTGAAGTCCAGATATAGAGCAAAATATGTTGAAAATGGCAGCCATTTTGAAAACCAAGATGGCCGCCAAACGGAAGGGATAAAAAAATGGTAACAATTTGATTTGGATTCCTAGGACCATTATTTACAATTTAAGACCCAAAATTCCAATTGTAGCAAAAAAGCCAACAAATCTCAAACCATCAACACACCGACCCATACTATAAACACTAGATTATCTAAATGCAATATTACATGGAGCATTGTCCTTAATGTGCATGGAAGCAGATGTGCCTTAAGTGTTAAAAACCTGTAGCTGTCATGAATAACCGATTCCAAAGTTTTGATGTTAGGTGCAGTTAAAGACTGACATAGAGAGTCTAGATGAGGGTCTAGAGACCAAGATGGCAGAAGGAGGAACTAATTTCAGTGTTGGGCAGAGACAGCTGGTGTGTTTAGCAAGAGCCATATTGAGACACAACCAAATCCTGATTGTAGATGAAGCTACCGCCAATGTTGATATGAGGTAGAGCCAAGTATGCTACTCAGTATGTTCGGAAATATGTACTTTTTATTCAGGCGTTTGTTCCAAATATCACTATTTAGCCTTGGAAGAAATAATGTTTTTAGTTGCATGACGACATCATAATGGGAATGTGGATATTTATGTACATATAATATATGAAGAGTCGATTTCCAAAAGCGCCTAAATCCACTTTTGGTAAGAAGTAGATTAGGGTAGAGAGTGTAAAAACTTATTAGTAGAATAAGATAAAGTGTAAAAACACACATTTGACACTAATTTCATGTATCAGGCACCCTACATTCGAAGTTATGAGTTTCGGCATTTTCCGGAAAAAAGTTCGGATTTTAAAAAGGTTTGCTAATTTCTTACAGCGAATCTTGTTTTACGATCGTGGTTTTATGGGAAAGTAGTGTGCCCAAATTTGATCTGCAAATATGTTTTCCAAAAGGCCTAAATTCACTTCACAGAGAAACTAAAGAGATACATAGAAAACCCTATAAAAATGAAAGAGCAAAACTAATGCTTCCACGTGTGGGATTATTCTTTGACAACAAAGTTACATGAATTGATAAAGTGCGATGTGGTTATTTAAAAAAAAGTGAAAGTGGATTTAGGCCTAGTGGCCTATACATTAAAATTGTACCATTTAAAGTGACAGGAGATTTTTTAGGATACGAATTTCTCTCAAATTTCACTGGATCGGTTGTAGACCACCTACCGAGAACGTTTCGAAGGTATATTGGGCAAACAGGTGCAAAAAAATACCTGCTATCGTAATCGTTCCCCATAGAAAACCAGGCTTTGACTTTCTGTCGTGCACGACAGAAACTACTAAATCATCATCTTATTACATAAAGACGGCGTATTCGGCTTATTCACTTCAGGTGTGATCTAATACATTGGTAAGCATTCCAAATATGTAAAAAACCGGGGTTCGAGAGAAATTGGGGGGCGCTTCTTTCTGAAAATCTCATGTCTCTTTAACAACTTCAAATCTTTGTTCCCGGAGTTTTGTCACGGAATCTAGAGGCTGGTCCTCATTTGGACGTCGCAGACATTCTTAAAATCTTAATCATCTAGGAGAGCTTCCAATATGCTAATGATAAATGTAAGGCAACAACTGATGGCGCTATATAAATTTCCGTTTTCTTATGGATAGAAACAGATTTGCGACGCAATCCCGTAATTACGTGTTCAGGTTAGACACATGTAAAAACTAAAATAGCCTAGTTCATACCCATGTTATGATTTCATACAAAAAAGAATAGGTATGATGACCGTTTGGCCTTAATCCGAGTGTTTAGAATAGAGCAATGGCCTAGCTTTAATGTGCCTCAGATCTTTAACCTCTGGAATGTCATAGCAAAGAACTACTGCAGTGCTTGTTACTTAAGTACACAATTTAATTTGATATAAACCAGATTTACGCTTAATTCTTTGTTACAGAACTGACAAATTAATACAGACCACGATACGACAGCGATTCACACACTGCACAGTACTAACCATAGCTCATAGACTGAATACAGTCATGGATTCTGATAGAATACTGGTAAGAAATAAATATGTTCACCATAGTTCTAGCCTCAAAACAGTCATGGCCTCTAATTGAACACTGGTGAGAAAATAAATTTAAACAATAAGTATTGCTTATCGACTGAATAGAGTCAGGGGCTCTGAGAGTATACTGGTAAGACTTAGTTGACTGTAAAAAAAAATGTAAATTTTACAGTAAAATCCTGGCAGCAATTAAGCCAACAAATTACCGTAAAATTTACAGTATATTGTAAAAATTAATTTAATTAAACGCTTAAAAGTATATATATTTGGTGAGTTGTTACAGAGATTGTGAATGTGTGGAGAATAAAAAAGAACTGACGAACACCTCAACTTAGTAGGCCTATCCACAATTTTTTACAGTGCATATACTGAAATTTAAACTACTTAGTTCTCCAGGTAGACTAGAAAAAGATTCATTGCAGGGAAAGTACCTTGTTACATGTATTATGCAAGTGAAAAAAGTGGAATTCCCAGTGCTATATTGAGATTATGCAATGTTTAAAGATATTACTAGAAAGGCTACTGTAAATAGCTAACCGTTAACCAACCTTGACAAACCTTTCTTCAGTCACAAGATAGCAGACACCCTTCTTATTCAGACTGGACCTTTAGCTTTAGAGGAGCTTCAGAGCTGCCTGAAACTGAACATCATTATGACGCCTGGTCCCGACAATATCCCGCAGTAATCTGGAAGAATCCACATTTCTATGATCAAGTGAAAAAAAAAAAAAAAAAAAATTTTTTTCAACACTGTCGTGCGCTGGCCATGTACGATTATCCGCTAGGAAAGCGAAGGACACCTTTCGAACCTAACACCTATAGATGATATCTATCGCTTTTCTACCAACCCTGCTTGATAGCTCAGTCGGTTAGAGCGTCGTGCATGTAATACGAAGGTCGCCGGTTCGAATCCGGCCAAGCGCACATTTTTTTTTTTTTCAACACTGTCGTGCGCTGGCCATCTCCAGGGAAAGATTAATAAATATATACAGTGCATATACTGTTGTAAAATATTATTTTATTTCTGTATGTAACTAGAAAAAGATTCATTGCAGGGAAAGTACCTTGTTTACATGTATTATGCAAGTGAAAAAAGTGGAATTTACAGTGCTATATTGAGATTATGCAATGTTTAAAGATATTACTAGAAAGGCTACTGTAAATAGCTAACCGTTAACCAACCTTGACAAACCTTTCTTCAGTCACAAGATAGCAGACACCCTTCTTATTCAGACTGGACCTTTAGCTTTAGAGGAGCTTCAGAGCTGCCTGAAACTGAACATCATTATGACGCCTGGTCCCGACAATATCCCGCAGTAATCTGGAAGAATCCACATTTCTATGATCAAGTGCTGTAGAATTTGTAAGAAACCTACATGGGAAACAAATCAGCTGCATTTTCAACATTGTTCATCACTCCTCTACCAAAGAAAGGTGACCTCCAACTACCCCCAAACTATCTAGGGGTTTTCCCGGATATTTAGCATTATGGCTCAAGCTAAAGTTATAAGAGAGTAGTGTGAGATCCAATTGGACAGAGTTAGGCTATGTTTATACATGCGGCCCTTTTATGGCAGAACTACGTAACTCGAAATTTTGACTTTTTGAGATATTTCGGGTAAATGGGGGCGGTGCTTTTTTCATTTCACAAAGTCTTATATGCCAGAAATGCTTCCCTTCTGAGATAGCACATCATAACTCGGGTGCATTTTACCAGGTATTTTTTTGGCAAAACTGCGTATCTCTAAGTTACGTGTCATTTTCTCTTAAAATCGCCTTATTATTTTATGGCAAAACTACGTAACTTAAGAGATACATAGTTTTGCCATAAAAACTTTGAGTGTCATTGCTTTGCTGTACAAATTAATCGGATCGAACTAAAGAGGGTAAGATCAAACTAAAACAGGGTAAGATCAAACTAAAACGTTTTGTAAACAACAGATATCAAGAATTTTATTTCATTGTAAGTGAAATTTTGTGTTTAGCCATTGAAATATAGCATGTGTATTTCGCCATAACTGCTGTTCTAATTTTTTATGGCAAAAACTACGTAACTTGACAAATTGTGTTGTAATATCCGAAATGGTTTAATCCTTAACCCTCAAAATTGACGGATATACAGAGTATTATGGTAAATATATTAAATGTATTCAATCCAGCTAATTTTATAATTATAAGAAAATGAAAACGGGTGGACTTTAAAGCTAAATATCTCAAAAGGCCGATTTTTGAGATACGTAGTTTTGCCCTAAAAAGCCGCATGATGCTGCTGTAACAGCCTATTTTTAGGTATTGGGAAAGCTAGTTGTGAAATATAAATAATCAGGGCCAGTAGTTAGTTTGGATCTACAGAGATTATAGATCGGTGCAGTACCAATGCTGATATTTAGATACTACATGAGCATAAAAGCTATTTTGTCTGATGTCATCTTTGAAGCCAAAAGAGCTTCATTTATGGAATCAAAGGGATTCCAGTTTGTGGTCTTAAAAGTGAGTATTTGCGACAGATGGATTTTTGGGAAATATTTTGTGGAATACTGCTGAAGTACTGTGTCGTCAAGGGACCTATAGAACCTTGTCGTCTTGAACTGCTGAACAACGTCATCTTCAGGACTGCTCCAAAAGAATATACTTACTGTGGAACTTTGACACTGCATACTGTCATTTTGGAGTGTTTGCTGAGGACAGGCTATCGTTGAACTGCAACGCTTGTTTTATTTATCTGGACATAAATCGATACATTAGAGTGGAAATAAGTATTTAGTTGTTCATAAGGACATTCTTTTGCAATCTCCTATTACCAACAATTATATCAACTGCTATATTAGGTCGATTTTCATTTTGGAATTTGGAGGTAAGACACACCCCAAAAAAGTCTCAAAATTGTATGTGTTATGTTTTAAACATTTAAGTATTCAATACCTATTACGGGAAAAATAATATTGCCAACGACACTTCTTACGTGTCTGCACAGTATGCACACCAAGATTTTGTACAGCAAAAGAATAGGGTTTATTACTTAATCAAAATTTTAAATCAACAAAATATGCCAACTGATGACATTATCAGAGAGGTTGCTGGGAACAATTTTTATTTGTACGAAGTTAAAATTTGAGTAGCTAATTGAACTCAAGAAATATGCTCCAATTTATTTAGTTTATTACGTTATCCTTGAGTATTGAATTCTGCCTGAACATTAGACCTTATAATAAACAAATATTAAGATACCTTTTCTCTCCTGTCTGAAAGTAATAGCGAAGTTGGCTGCCCTTTTTTTCGTTTGAAGCCATCCTCTTTTAAAAATAAGAATACCCACTTGTTGGACATCACTTAGCCAGACAATGAAAATATTAGTCGACCCTGAATGTTCTGTGGCGTTTCGCCATTTTGCGCTTCTGTGTATTATTAATGCCGTGTCCCTTTCAATAAATTATATTTCAGTTACGTAAATGAAATGTCTAATATTATTCCTTGTTTTTTATGAATATCTTAAGTGTGGCACAAATAAGATGTATGGTTTAGCTAATAAACCATATTGGGCTTTCAGTTTTCTTTGTCTGTATTACGACAGGGTTAAATAGATGAATTGTTACTTGATAAAGACAGGGCTATAGAAATGGTAGCATGGGCACGATATTGGAAGGAATGGGAATGGGAATTCTGCCTGAACATTAGACTTGACACCATATCATATCTTAACACATTATAGTTGATGTTACATTAACGCATCCAACCTAATAAACGATAACGTAATGCACAATAACGTTAATTAACATTTTCGACATTTTTTCACTTCTCCCAATGACTAAGATTTATCTGATTGAAAGTTTATAATTTTTGTGATTGTAATATAAGTATCTATGCCACTCGTGATCAATATTTAAATAATCGTGTTTGGTTGCTGAGAAATGTGGAGAACGTAACACACTTCCTAAAAAAGTTCAAGCAATTTCTTAGACTTTTTTAATAGTCTTGTGAGCTTAAGGAAATACTATTTCCAACTGTCGCATTATGTTTTTTCACCTGAAATAAGATGGCACAATTATATCTAAGTTGAGTTTTACCAACTTAGCAACTGCTTTGTGAAGATAACGTAATACGCAAGGTTTTCATGGACTTATGTTTTATTTCAAAATCTAAAATAAATGAGAATACAAGGGCAAACCATTTTAACATAATTCTACACGTGCTTGACAACAAGAAACATTGAATATTCAAGAATTCAAGCTGCTTAATGTTTTTTCTTTTTTGTTAATAATTTTGATGTTGTGTTACGGACATCATTTTCCCCTATTTTTGATGTTTGACGATAAATATCTCATGAAAAGAAAACGGGAAGCATGGCAAACTATATGCCCCAATGCAGCTCACGCTCCTATCAAAATATTACCGTTTTTGTTCCAATGAAGCATTGTTTGAGGTATAAGACTATCAAACCAAAGACACAGAATTTATGGAAATGCACCGGTTTCATTAAAATGACCATTACACTTATGTTTTATTATGAATCTATATTAACCCAATCAGGCCATGTTTTTTAAACGCTTAAATTATTTGTTGCCCAGACCTTTATTTTTATGCTTATGCTTTTTTCATTAGCCAATGGAAAAACGCATTTGGGGGCGCTTCTCAAAATGTTTTGTTTTTTGCCATTCGCACTGGAGTAACTTTTTTGATTTTTAATTTCGCAGTAATTGCATTTATGCCTAACTATTATGAACGCCAAATTTTACGGAAAAAGTCCTTCGGGAAAGTGGTTTTTGCATTTTCGGCGGGAGATTTGCATGAGCGTTGTAAAAATCGGTTTTTGGGCCGACACTTTGAATCGGATTTTCATTTTTCCGGTTTTCTGGTCGGGTTGGTGTACCCTATAAAATGACCAAGTTTTGGTAAAATTACAAACCCCCCAAGTAGTTGTCCATGAGGGGGGTCCACAGCTGGACCCCTTTATGCACCACGGGAGTGAAGAAGACCTTATGCACTTAATAATAATTTTACTTTATTGTAATACTACGAGGGGTGATTGATAGTTCTAAGCCTAAGGTAGAAGGGATATGCTTACCAAAGCTTCCAAATACACCATCTTCTTAGTTTCATTCTTAAATGAAAATTCCAAGAAGTTTCATGTGTAGATCTGTTCTATTTTTTAACGTGCAGGTAAATCAAAATTGAGAATTATGCCGGACCCATTGAAGCAATTTAACCGAGGAAAATTTAAAAAGTTGAGGGTTCCTATTTCATCTTTGGGAGGAGATAGTAGTCAGACGGTGCCAAATTAGGGTGAATAGGCTGGATGTTCTACCAGATTGAAGCCAATGAGGGATTGAAGGCATGGCTACCAGAGGATTATGGACAGCGGCTTTTCATGATCATGCAGAGGAAGAGCACCCCCGATGTAAGCTTTCCTCTCCTAAACTTTCTAATTTTCTCGCGTAAATTGTTGCAATTAGTCGGCAAAACTCTCAATGTTTGATACCGGAAGTTTAAAAAATTAGAACAGATATACACATGAAACTTCTGGAATTTTCATTTGACACGCATAAAACTGTAGATGGTGTAAATTTGAAACTTGGTAGCATATCTTTCTACCTTAGGCTAGAACTTATCAATCATCCGGTATCTCTGTATGTTATTTGACGAGGTTGTTATTTATTGTGGGATGAAATTAAAGTTAAATGCGAATACATTTTTTGGAATATGATAACCGTTAGATGATCAAACTTTCTTTGACACATAAGCTCAGATAAAAAAATACTGGTATAACACGAGTTTCTTTAATATTTTGCAGATCCTGGAAAATGGGAAAACTCGTTAGAATTTGATACACCATACATCCTGATTCAGAATGAAAATAGTATTCTTACTAAATATGGTTCAAGAAACAGACAAGACAGAGGCAGCTAAACTGTTGTCAATGGCTAAAGAGAAATACAATAAGGACAATCTTCGTGAGGAAGTGCTTCCAAGGTCTCTGTCTGAAAGTAATGGCGAGGTTTGCTCCTGTTGAAGCCATCCTCTTTTAATAATAATACCCACTTGGTGTGGACATCACGTAGCCATAGCAATGAAAATATTAGTCGACCTGAATGTGCTGTGGCGTTTCGCCATTTATGCGGCTCTGTGTATTAACTGTAACTGTAACTATAAATTATATTTACAGTTACGTAAATGAAATGTCTAATATTATCCTTGTTTTTTAATAATAGCTTAAGTGTGCAAAAGTAAGATGTATGGTGTAGCTAATAAACCATATTGGGCTTTCAGTTTCTTTGTCTGTATTACGACAGGGTTAAATAGATGAATTGTTACTTGATAAAGACAGGGCGATAGAAATGGTATCATAGGCACGATATTAGGAAGGAATGGGATGGGTCATAGGAGGGTGTTTTCTGCTTGAGCATTATGGAAGGTTTAGGACATCCAAGTCTTTTTTGTTGTCTTTGGACAAAGGTTTTGGATTAAAGGCCGACTCAGAGATTTCCCGAGGAGAGCGCCTCAATTTTCAAACAAATCGTGTTTTTTGCATAAACATAATGCTTATCCATATACTAATCACTGTGTGAAATAGATAAGTTCAAATCGAAGCACTTCAAATATAAAATCACAACTATGTTATAAAATTCCGGATCCGGAATGTTTGTTATACACAGCATCATATGGCACGTAATACTATCCATTAATGTTTACTGCATCAAAACGAAAAATCCGATTCATCTTAAACTTTGGAATTGTGCATTTTAGGTTACTATCTTTAGTTCAAGTTCATTATTTTTAATTATTACACACAAAAAATATATTTTGAAATCTCTGAGTCCGCCTTTAATATCTGGGGGTTGTGGGGTAAGTAGGTAGTAACTTGTGGAATGGCATGAGGGAGGGCTGTGGATTCGGGGGCCTGCATTTGGAGATGGGTGGGTGAGGAGAGGGTAGTGATCGGGGGAAAGGGTTTGTGTTCTTGTTCTAACAAGATGTTTTAGATGTTTAATGGTATTTTGGGAGGAGATTTTACTGTTTGTTTAAATAATAAAATTGTACTTCATTTTTATAATTTTGGATTGTATGTATGCATTTATTTGTAACATCTTTACCGAGTGTAGCCAGATTCATCCGAAACTGATCTAACACGGGGCCCTGCAATTATACATCTAACAAATTTTAAAATCTAAAGTACTACTATACAGGGTGTCCCGATAAAAGTGGTGCAAGCAGATAAACTCCGATTTCTCAAAAACTGCTGGAGCTGTGCATTTCATTTTCATGGAGAATATTAATTATACTCTTTTGTATAATTTGTGCAAATCCCATGACAATCCGCCAACACAAACTAGAGATATCAACGAATATTAAAGACTATCTGTTTTTCATCCATTCCAATGGGATTTACACAGTTAGTGATTATTGGTATAGCAGATAGATTCATGGCTCAATCGTGTGCATTGACTAAATGATAGCCTAAGAATCTGAAGGTGAAATGCTACTAAATTAATACAGTGGTGTATATGAATATCTTACATAATATCTAATAATATTAAGTTTAAGTTGACAATACTTATTCTAAACGGGTTTCTCGGGGGTAAAGCATGCTAATTTGAACAGATTTTAAGAAAGCAGTGGATGTTTATGAAATTTTAGATTCAAGTCAATTGTTAAAGTAGCGATATTAATCAATAAATGCCAGGTGTGATCCTCTAAGCTTAGTTCATTGAAAATGAATGGCATATTCTTCCAAGTGTGTTATAATTATAAAACCTTCGCAAATATGAGAAATGTAAAAAAATCGTATCTGTTGTCATTATACATTTGGGTCTGGTTAAAAGTTGCCAAGCAAACATGTTACTGCCGAGCAAAGGACTTTCATGTCACTAAGCTATTTTCTTTTCTTGTAAAAAGAAATTTGAGTATGGTATTCAAACATAATTATGTGCCCATAGTTTACAAGTCTATATATTTAGCAGAAATGTTATTTATAACCGTAACGATAACTGCACAGGTAGATATAACAAAATAGACATAAGGCAAAGTTTTGATTTGTGCTGATCATAATTGTTAAGAATACAACTGTAGACTTAATCATTGCGTGTTTTATTATTTCTAATGCCTATTTGCCATTTAATCAATTTATGAAACTAATATCGTGTGCATTTTGTTGTTCCTCAGTTGTTAATAATTTGTGGTATGCCATGAATACATACAGCAGTACATTAAATGTGTTGAAAATCACTCACCCGGCAGCAGAACGAACACATGTTAACTGTGTAAATCCCTTTCGAATGGATGAAAAACAGATGCCCTTTAATAATCTGTTATATCTTTAGCTTGCGTGTCCGAATTGTCATGAGATTTGCACAATTTATACAAAAGAGGATAATTAATATCCTCCTTGAAAATGAATTCACAGCTTCAATAGTTTTTGAGAAATCGGAGTTTATCTGCTTGCATCACTTTTTTGGGACACCCTGTATGGTCTCTTGTCATCTGGGGACAATGGCAGAACAATGCTGTGTATTGTATCCCCGTGGTTGTAAAGAATGAATAAACAAAATGACATAAAGGACGAGGGCTATAAAATCATCGAGGCGTAAACTGACCAGCTATCCGTAGGGAAAACGGGAAAGGTGGAAACAGGCCAGGAAATTAATCATTCTATGAGATATTAAGTAACATAAAACACAAGAGAAGCATCCCAGGTCCCAGGCATCAATATCGTCTTTATTTTACAAGCTGTATTTACTTTGCAGATCACAAGTGATTGGTTCAATAATTTGAAATTATTACATCATTAAAAATACATTTAAGGGGCATTTCCCCTTGTTCCCCGGACTTTACCTCAAAAAGATGTTGATGTTTTTTATATCCTCTGAACCGTTAAGATCAGTAATCCATGTGTACCTAATCTTACGTTCAAATTCGGTCGTTCTGTAAGAAATTCGCAATTTGTATTTTCTGTCTGTAAACAGAACTTCAGCATAGTGGCCTATGGGACCATGGGAAACAACCATTTATCAACACAAAACCAAACCCGGGAGCAAGCAGAAATTTGTAACACATCTCAAGTACAAAAGGTTTGAGTGATGTTGAGAGCCTGACGGGCACCCCTGAAACGTGATTCTTAAGTGCTGTAAATGGTGCCTTAAGGAGGGGGGAGGGGGAAGGAAAAAATGTACAGGGGTCAAATTTTTAAATTGATCAAATCATGTTGAAAAGTATACCACGTTATGTGTCTAACCATGAGGTGATAGGACCCCTGTCCACATATTTAATCCTCAAACCTTTTGTACTCGAGATGTGTTACAAATATTTGCTACCTCCAAGGCTAACAAGGTCGGGATCAACTAAAATGTTGTGAACAAGCTTTTGTCAAAGATATCAAGTGAACAATGAATAAAGCAGAAGGTGCTGGAATCACGAAATGCACCTTTAAGGGCAGACATTAAACATTTCCAGAGGATGGCGCCCTCAATTTTTCAAACAGATCGTGTTTTTGCATGTACATAATGCTTGTCCACATACTAAACACTGTCTGAAGGCCATTGAAAGAAAATATACATTTTACACATAAAAATAACATACCCCAAAACAGATAGGTACATAAGACGCTAAGGCGACGAAAAAAGAAAACCATGTTTTACAGGCGAACGGACCTTTCGAGTAGGGTCGGTCGGTCGGGCGAATTTTTTCTTTTCTTTTTTTTTCTTTTCTGGAGCTCAAAATTGGCCTAAAATAGCCTTCAAATCTGAAAAATTAAGAGAAAAAATGAATTTTTTACAAACAAATTTTCTAAAAAAATTTTCCCAAAATTGATAAATTTTACATGATTTTTGGAAAGAACTAAAAAAAAAATCTGCACAACTGAAAAATCAATGGTCGGTCGGGCCCGTAAAACAGGTTTTTTTTTATTTTCGTCGCCTAAAGACATCCAGGTAATTTGTAAGCCAACTTTTAAGTTTGCCGTAATGTGTCCATTACATGAATATCATAGACTCGTACTCATTGATGTTAAACCACAAAGGTCACTGACCGCTCAAACAAGGTGATCGACGTCGGAATCAACTTTTCTTGTGTTAAACGCCATTTCCGCATCGTCTGCTGAATTACTGTCTCCGGAGTCATTAATTATAAAATCGTTCTTCCCATAAGCGCGCTGATTTGGGCTTATAAGAGAAGGACCAAATCCAAATATCATGCTTAGTTTTTGAGTTACCTGCCAGATCACTACAACCTAAGCACACCTTGATTTTTTGGTAGTTTTTATGATAATACACAATAATTC
This sequence comes from Ophioderma brevispina, assembly GCA_023653785.1. NCBI lineage: Eukaryota > Metazoa > Echinodermata > Ophiuroidea > Amphilepidida > Ophiodermatidae > Ophioderma > Ophioderma brevispina. Next base: position 33,446 of record JAMKCH010069873.1, on the reverse strand, counting down.
AGAGGTGTGCTAATTAAATTTTGTTGCGGTCACCTCGAAATCCAAGATGGCGGCCACAATGGCCGCCCTTTTGGCTAACGACAGTATTTTGAGGATAATGTCCTATGTGAGCCTCCAATCACCTTGTTCTTGGTGTCATATTGAAGATAATTTAATTATCTACATGATGATACCAACTTTTGTGGGTTTCATTGTAATCTACATACCGTTTTGGGGCCAAAAAGGCATATTTTTGCCATTTTTTTTCAAAAAGATGATGCGGAGTGAAATACGTTCTGCCCCATATATCAAAATGTTCTTCATAATTGGATCAAGACTTCTCAGGAATTTGTCCTCATATAATATGCATTTTGTGGGAAAAGCACAGGATCATAGCAAGTTTAACTTAAAAGTTATAGTGTCTAAGAATGAATGGAGTCTTAATCACAAAAAATGCCATTTTTGCACATTTCTCTAAACACATGAACAAATGTGTGTGTCAATACCATATAAAATGCTATATGACAGTTTTTGATCACCTAACTGTAATAAATGTTTGATTTAAGTTGCTGTAATGGCCTTACTGATTTATTTTTTTGCGGTCACCTCTAAATCCAAAATGGCGGCCATTTTTGGCCGCTGCTTTGACAAAAACAATGTTTTTAAGGATAACGGGTTCACGAAAGCCTCCAATCAGCATGTGGACGGTGTCATTTTAAAGCAAATCAAATTTTCTACTGGATTATACCATGCTTGATGGGTTTTAAGGTGGTATACATAAGAATTATGCAGCAAAAATGTGAGTTTTTGACGTTTTTTACCAAAAAGAGATCACGAAAGATAAATTGTTTGTACATCAATGAAAAATCTTATTCATGAGTAATTATTACGTTGTAGGACTTTGAACCTATAAAATATGCACACTGTGAAAAGGCCAGTTCTTAAATATATTAAAAGTTATAGTGTCTAAGAATGAAAGGGGTCTTAATCACAAAAAATGCCATTTTTGCACATTTCTCTAAACACATTAACAAATGTGTGTGTCAATAGGGCCTACCATACAAAATGCTATATGACAGTTTTGACCACCTAACAATAATAAATGTTTGATTTCAGTTGCTGCAATGGCCTTACGGATTCATGTTTTGCGGTAACCTCTAACTCCAAGATGGCGGCCAAAATGGCCGCTGTTTTGACACAAATTTACATTTTTAAGGATAATATTAGAAGAAAACCTCCAATCATCTTGTGGTTATGTCATTTTAAAGCAAATCAAATTTTCTACTTGATGTTTTCACTTTAAAACCCTAATATTTTACATAGCTCTCAAATAGACCCTCTACTTAAGCAACTGCATGTAGCATAGTGTTCAACCGCTGCAAGTTATCCATTTAAAATATGCAATTTGCCAGAAGGTGTGATAAAACTATATTTTGAAGTTGGTTACATTGTTACCTAAACTTATGCAATATACACACGATAAAAACAGTCATTTTGTCCTTTGTCTCAGCCCAGTATTGATCTTCCCAATTATATGCAAAGAATACTACAGCATAAATATCTGCATTAATAGGTTGGTTCTTGCACTCCTTTGGAGAAGTGCAAATCCCTGTACATTTTATTCTGTTTTTCTTGCACCCACATTAGTTGGAAGTGCAATCGGCATGGCAGCCGCAACATGTCCTCCCAAATCCCAGGGGGCACTCCCCATCTTGGTAAATGACCACGCATTGTAAGGCTGTTAAGCAGTGAGCAAATTCCCTTGTTTAGCATAGCAAAAATGCTACCATTTTGAAAGTACTGCGATACAAATTTTGCTTGATGATAAAATTGTCAAAAACTGCTATACAACATGTTCAAAGGAATTTGCGCCTGCTGTTAAGACCACCCGCCGCCCCCCCCCCCCTTTTTCAGCATCTTTGTCACCCAAAAAAAAATTTGAAAATTTGTCACGCAAAGACCATAGTTTTTGAAAAATATACCACTGTCACCCAAAGACTCCTATTTTGGGGGGAAAAATTTTGAAAAATTTCACCCAAAGACTTATATTTTTAGAATGAAAGTCTTGTGCTCGAGTGATACAGTGCTTTTGGTAGTTGGCCTCAGTACTTTGTACGTAAGGCACTATGGCAAGGAAGAAACTTTGAGCAGGATCAAATCCTCAGAACTAAACATGGTGACCGACCGTTTCATGGACACGTAAGTAGAGGGAGGATGCAACTTTTTGGACCCTGCATGTAAGGCATGCGAAGGCTTCAGAGAATGTTGGTATCATTCTCTAGTAGCCATCCATACACTCCTTTCTCTCTGTTCTTGAAAAGCAAAACATATCGTCACAGCCTGTAATGTTGAAAGAGCTCCTAGTATAAGCCTCCACAGATTGATTCTCCTAAGTTATGTTCCAAGGGCTGGACATTTGATTTAACATGTTCTAGATGCAGTCCCTGTCAGGGCCGTACCACAAAAAAGGTGGACTTTGAAAAAGGTGGACTTTTTTGGTAAAAGTGGACCTAACCCTCCTAAAATGGCCTTTTCTTTAGGCTTTTTGAAACATCTCATCACCAAAACGTGGACATTCTTGTCAAAAGATCCTAAATTTGGATTTTCTTTTGTCAAAAAATTCAGCAAAAAGTGGACCTTTTACCCCTTTTGTGAAATTTTGGGAGGTGCGACTGCAACCTGACCCCCGCCCGACCAACATCTGGCTGGTTTCCAGAAGTAGTGAAAGCATAGGCGCGTTGCAGGGATTTTAGTCTTCGAAATATGCAATTTCCTCAAACTTATAACTTTGGAATTTCTCGGTGTCATTCCTAGCATGTGGATCCCAATGTTGCAAATTGGACACGTCCATCTATAGTCCTAGCATACTTGTGTTCTTTTCACTATTCAATTAACCGCTGATCAGAGATTTCCCGAGGAGGGTGCTCTCAATTTTCAAACAAAAATCGTGTTTTTTGCATATACATAATGCTTGTCGTTGTGAAATAGCTAAGGTTCAGGTCGAAGTCCTTCAGGTAGAAAAATCACACTTGTTTATCAAATTCCAGATCCGAATTTTTGTTTTACAGTGAGTATCCGATGCAATGTTATACATACAAAAGTGCTTGCTGCATGAAAAACAAAAAATCCATTGCTCAAACTTTGGAAATGAGATTTTAGGTGACTGTTTTTATTTCCACCTGAATTTGTCATAGACCAAAAAAATTATATTCAAAAATATTGAGTCAGCCTTTAAGAAATTTTGCTAAAGACTTCTTGAAACCCTTCATCTCTTAGACTTCTTACTACTTATCAACTTGTTGGTGGGGCAGCAATTGGGGAAAAGTTTACTTTTAACTGTTCATCCAGACTCTCTTTTTTATTGATATTGGGTATGTTTCACACAGGAGGGGAACTTGTTCATTATGATTGTCATTATTGGCTCCTCCACATCACCTAATATGGAATTATTAGCAAATTTCACAGTCTAATAAGGCCAAGCATCCAAAATAACAACTGAAAGCGTTTGGGGGCTTGGTGTTTCCTCAGTTTTGACCAACTTCTCCAATCTCATACATAAGCACCGATGTGATTGTTTGCAGGACACCCCTCCTGTTCGGTTGCTAGTGAATAGGGCCGTGTTGGTCCGAGTGGATTACTCAAGAACTTGATCGATTGTTATTAACCAAAGGTCTATTGCAATGACTGCCATATTTTGAAAAAGATCTGCCAGTGTTATCACATCGTAAAGAACACCACTCTTAATTGTGCTTTCTTTGGCGTGGTTTATTCAAGCGAAGTTGCGTATTTGAGTTGGGCATTTATTGTAAAAGCTAGTTGCAGCTTGCATTGATCTGCTATTCGGCTGCACCATCGGAGTAGCCATGTTTCAGCATTATCTGCTATTCTTCATGCTGATCAGTTCATACGCCAGAACATGAATCTATCTGTGAACAAATTGGCGAGTGAGCGACATGTTTCCTTTCCATGGGAATTCAACATGTCATTTGCCAACTTCTTCCGAGCCTCCTGCTTACCAGAGAGTTAAAATAAATTAAAATCATAATGTAATGAAAAGGCATCAGCAACAGAATGCATTGCGATAGCCTAACAATATCAAGAAAAATGCTGACGAGTCCAGAATGGAATCAGTCGAAGGTAGCTTCGCCACGACAATTGCTTAGACCCCCAAAAAATGAGTTGACAAGTAGCTTAAGAAATCCTATAGAGACAGAAAGTTCAAGGAGGCCTTATAAAATTTCTTAAATAAAGAGTGGAAAGATCACAAGTATATGTTAGGATCTATAGATAGACGGGATCTTTGATGCAACATTGGGATCCACATTGCTATTGAATTAAAAAGCAGAAAAGCGTTGATAAGAATGCTTGAAAAATTGAGATCGTTTCAAAAATAAGTTAGTTAGAGGAACCGAATCGAAAACTAATCCTGCATGCCCAGTCACCCACTTTGCTTCACTTCAAGTACTCCAGAATAGAAGGTTCTGTGTAATATTTGAAATCAAGCTCGCTTGTTGCCTTTGGACTGGGATTGGATTTCAAGTAAATGGTCTATTCTGACTCAAAACGCCATCTAGAACATGGTACACAATTGGTCACAGCCATTGGAACAACTTTGAAATCAGCGTGTGATGGGCTTCTTATATGAGCCTCATCCACTGGGCAGGCAGTGACAATATGTCTGTTTTCAAGGACGGAGGGAAAGTTATGATATTGTGGGGCTATACAGAGAGACCACATTCTATGAAGACGGATTCCATCTCCACACGGTCATGGATATGAATTGTAACAGCTCCAAGTGAAATTCAAATTGATTGGATGAACATACCTACCAGCACAAATTGTTGTTTTGGGATGACACGTTGGTGCTAAAATGACGATTGCACTTCCAACCAAGTCGGGTCTTGCAAGAAAATGGACTGATGTACATGGATTGAACTTGTCCAAAGGAGTGCAAGAATCAATGCAGCTATTTATCCTTGAGAAATAAATTGAGTACGCTTCCTCGTGTGGGATCCATACCAAAAAGAACTCACTCAGAAAATTGAAAGGGTAAACGGACCGGCGCCGGTGGTTTTAATTGATTATAAGAAAACAGAGCAGTCAGTGTTCTTCCGTGCTCAAGAGAACTTAAACTGGACATCATCTTTAAAGGACCGGAGGAGAGGAGGAACAGCGAAAGCCTACTAATTCTTTCAGAGGCAAGGGAGGACTCCTACCCCTGGCTGGTAACGGACGACATCCCTTTCTGCCGCTCCAACGCTCATTCAAGGCACATCCTTCAAATCATATCAACTCATTATGCCAACAAGGATTGATTATAACATCATTTTGGCCGCAGACAAGATCGGACTGCGAATAAACTACCCTACCAACATCCACTACCATTAATAACCAGATATCTCAAACGCAAGTATTAACCACTTTAATCCGACAAAACTTAAGTCAGCATCATTGCGCACACTCAACCTGTTCGTGTGGCTTCACCGGAGCGTTGAAACAGAGAGCTACCAGATTACAGATAAGTCCGATCATTCAAATGTTCAAAAAAGAAACTTTCGCTCTACGATGTTGTATTACTTAGTAGTATTCTTCGCATATAGTTGGGAAGAACAATATACAGAACTGAGATAAATCACAAAATGATCTGCTTTCCAGTCGTATGTATTGTCCTAATTATGGGCAATATTGTAGTCAAACTTCAAAATATGTTTTAGTATCGCACTTTTTTGGTAATTGGTATGATTTGAAAATGAGCAACTGTAGTAGTACATTGAGCAAGCTTTTCAGCAGTTGTTAGGTAGATTTCTGTTTAGAGCTACGGAAATAGTGAGTTTTTAAAGTGAAAACAGGAGTCATTTTTTTGGTGCCTGGGGGGCCATTTTGGATGCTATTCTTTACTTCTATACAGTACAAAACCTTAAAATTTAAACGAGCACTTGTCTAGTATAGTACAGGTACTGATCATTTAAGCCCTTACATGTTTTATATAATGTGCTAAAAACTGTGTTTTTGTATTGTACACATTACTTTTGGGTGCTATAGGATCTTTTTTGTTTTACAGAATACATGGTATAGCTGGCCTTTTCACAATGTGCCATATTATAGGTCAAATCCTACAAGTAATAATTACTCATGAATAAGAATTCTCATTGATGTAGAAAAAATGGTCTCTCTTTCATGATCTCATTTTGGTAAAAAAAAACCTCAAAAACTCACATTATTGCTGCATAATTCTTATGTATACCGCCTCAAAACCCATCAAGCATGGCATAATCCAGTAGAAAATTTGATTTGCTTTAAAATGACACCATTCACATGCTGATTGGAGACTTTCTTGAACCTGTTATCCTTAAAACATTGCTTTTGTCAAAGCAGGCGGCCATTTTGGCCGCCATCTTGGATTTAGAGGTGAACCCCGACAAAAAAATAAATCATAAAGGCCATTGCAGCAACTTTACGATCAAACATTTAGTATAGTTAGGTGATCAAAACTGTCACTAAGTTTTATATGGTATTTACCATCACGACATTTTTTCCTTGTGTTTTAGAAACATGTGCAAAATATGGCGTTTTATGTGATTAAGATCCATTCATTCTTAGACATCTATAACATTTTAAGTTAAACTTGCTTTGATCCTGTGCTTTCAACAATGCATATTATAATGAGGGTGAAAATTCCTGCAAAGTCTTGATCCATAGTAAGGAGAACACTTTGATATATGATGGGAGAACGTATTTTCAGTCGCATCATCGTTTTGAAAAAATGCAAAATATGCCTTTTGGCCCAAAACGGTATGTAGATTACAATGAAACCCACAAAGTTGGTATCACTCATGGAGATAATTTCAATTAATTTTCAATATGACACAAAACAAGGTGATTGGATTGCTACACATACGGACATTACCCCAAAATCTGTCGTCTAGCCAAAACGGCGGTCCATTTTGGCCGCCATCTTGGATTTAGAGGTGACTGCAAAAAATAAATCAGTAAGGCCATTGCAGCAACTTAAATCAAACATTTAGTATAGTTAGGTGATCAAAACTGTCATATAGCATTTTATATGGTATTGACACACACATTTGTTCATGTGTTTAGAGAAATGTGCAAAAATGGCGTTTTTTGTGATTAAGACCCCGTTCATTCTTAGACACTATAACTTTTAAGTTAAACTTGCTATGAACCTGTGCCTTTCACACAAAATGCATATTATATGAGGGAAAATTCCTGAGAAGTCTTGATCCAATTATGAAGAACAATTTTGATATATGAGGGAGAACGTATTTCAGTCCGCATCATCTTTTTGAAAAAAATGGCAAAAAATATGCCTTTTGGCCCCAAAACGGTGTGTAGATAACAATGAAACCCACAAAAGTTGGTATCACCATGTAGATAATTCAATTATCTTCAATATGACACCAAAAACAAGGTGATTGGAGGCTCACATAGGACATTACCCTCAAAATACTGTCGTTAGCCAAAACTGCGGCGGCCGCATCTTGGATTTCGAAGTGACCGCAACAAAATTTAATTAGCACACCTCTGAATTATTGTGTATTATCATAAAAACTACCAAAAAATCAAAGTGTGCTTAGTTTGTAGTGATCTGGCAAGTAACTTGCTTATTTTTGATTTTGGCCCTCCACTTATTAATAATTTCAGGTGAGGGCTAATACTTTACAACCGTGCAAAAATATCAATTTTGAAAAATCCAGCCAGTGTCTCTTTAAAGGTGGTGGCCCGATTATGGCCCGATTTTTCACTTTTTCTCCCTCACATGAAGCATATCACTAAACACATCTAATTACAAATGTTGAGTTAAATCGATCCAGCCTTTTGGATAGATTTATGGGGGGGGGGGGGTAGCTCGGAGACCACGGCAAACTTTACTCAAAATAAAAACAAGGGCTCGATTCTGACAAATAAGTTCTACACTGAAACAACTTCATGGCACATAAAGCTTGCTGTACTTTACCACAGCTGGGTCTTCTGGAGCAATTCCGTGACCGTTGAGAGCAGAGCATCATTTCCTAGTGGATTTGTCTTGTAAAAAGGTAACCAAAGCGTTTGTCAAAAGGGTAAGTTTGTACTATCTAAAACGTATGGTTACGGATAAATTCAAAGGTCTCCCCAATGGTTTAAATCTTTAATATTGCATCGATTGTATACAAATTGCATAATCTAGTTTTAAACAGCTGTACAAATGGAAATTTCACGAAATTGGCTAAAGATATTATACAATGTTTTTCCATCCACATACTTGCATTCTTTATTTCTATACATGTTTTTTTTCCAGCAGCAGCAAGTCAAATTGCACACTGTGCAGAATAATTTGATAAGTTTCAAACATACCAGGTGAGATAAGGTAACTAATGAGATAACAAATGTGAAGAGAGTGCACGGATGGTTACCAGGTGGGCGAACCTCAGAATATATATTAATACACTAATTCATTATGGAAAACAAGCGATGAACACAATCGCATTGGCTTACAATCAGTATTATCCTTAGGGGGGTCAGAAATTTGTAAGTCTCCCGGTGACTTTCTTAATTAAACACTTCGTCATTAACCAATCCCTCCCCCCCCAGTGACCTTCGCTCCCGTGCGCTAAAATGCTAAAACTTCTAAAAAGGCGTCTAGGTAATCGTTCTTTTCATCTGTTCCGGTCATTTTAAGCGAAAAAATGTGAAGGTAGCACCTACCGGGGTTAGGGTATGCCGTCAAGTAGAATGGGTATAGGGGGGGTGGTTGCCACCCAAGGATATTTTAATGGTGCATTTTTTGAAAAATTATAAGCAAACAGTATGCCTCTAAAACTCTATGTATTTATGTAAAACTATCCAAATGCCATCAATCACCGCAATGAAAATCCGATTTCCTGCGATTTTTTAGCGCAAAATTGGATTTCGCCCTATTTTCGGTGGAAAATTGCCATTTTTGCCGACTCGGGGACGTGATGACGTATTGTGCGCCATACTGAGGTATGTTGGGACTTATTTTGGCATCAATGGAAAGAACCTAGCTATCCCATTTTGTATCACAATTTCATAACATCGGGTCTTTATAAAACAATTCTCGGGGGGGGGGGTGGGTAACTACCACCCCCCCCCCCCCTTGGTAACCGTGCAAAAAAACGGCTTGGGTTAAAGACGATGGTTAAGACGAAATTGGACGAAGGCTCTAGAAAACATGCCAAATCCACGAAATTTTGCCAAATTTAAGGCTAAAATTGGTCGAAATTCCCATCGAAAAGGGACGAAAATGCATATTTTGGTCCATAGTTTCAAGCCAGAGGGGAAACTTGACCCCCCCCTGACCCCCCGATACGTGTACGCCACTGAACACACGTCCCTTAGTTAATGAATTCAGATTGCCTATTCATCATACATCACTGAAGTCTGAACTACACCGTAAATACTACAGTACATTCAGTTAGCCCCTTCTTCCCCTCTGCCTGCCCTCCCCCCCTTTCGTCCTCTCCCCCCCGTGTCCCTTCCTTCTCTGCCCACTCGCCCCTCTATGTTGTTTTTGTTTTTTGTCTATACTGCCCCAAACCCAAATGGGGATTGCCTTTTATTTTCAAGCACAACGCTACACGATTATTTAACAAGATACAAGGGCGTGTCAATAAAAGTGTAACACTCGAAAATTGCTTGTGTTTTAGAGGCATGGAATCGTGTCTACTTTAATACAACTTTTGATGAAAGAATGCCCCTTCAAGCATCGCATCCCTCTCTTCGCCACCGTCCATCTTTTCCCCCCATCACGATAGCTTTTGTAATCTGGAGATATACGCATTGTTTGCAAGAAAGGTTAGTGAAACCAACCGAAATTCCACTGCTTGCCACTTTTCAATATATCGATATGCACACGTTTCTGAATAACATTTTCAAATAATGCATGTGTAAAATAACAGCATCGGTAAAGACATTTTCCATGATAAAATCTTTAATACCTTATAAAAGATCTCTTACTATATTTCAAAGTCCATAAATAAAACTATTGACATTTCCATACTTTGGATTTGATAACTTGGCCACATTATCTTGTCACTCAAAAGAAAATGTAATTCCAAAAAATTTACATGCTATATCAACGCATGAGTCAATATCTGCAAAATGTTCACTTGAAAACCAATACTGGTATAGTCATATGAGTTTCAAATTTGTTTCAATTTAGTGCAAATATTCCATGACTAAGTCTTTCTTCTTGTTCTTGAAATAAAGTCCATAATCTAGGATGGATGGGAACTCCTCTTCCTTCGACATTACCACCTCTCGCTGACTGCATCTGTTCGGCCCGTAGAACGCTGCCTCTCGAACAGCCCTCCCTGGCACTCTCTTCGGCTGAGTTGCGTGACCGTCGTCTTTGATCCTTCTTTGCAGCTCTTGGGATACTCGCGGGCGGTGTTCTGTAGGCTTTTGCTCTACAAATATCCCCATAAAATAATTCCTAACGGGCGTCATAGGTCTGTATACCTCGGTGGACACCTCAACGGCCGTGACCGATCCCAACCACTCGGTGCAGAAAAAGTTCCTGGAGCCTGTCGTGTACATCCTGCACGATAGACAGGGTTGCACCATCTTGTACCCACAGCGCCTTCCTAATTGGGTCCATTAAGCGTTTCACTGATACCGCCAGTTACGTAGAAGATGATGCACCGCTAAGCCATTAACCATTTCAAGGTACCTTTTTCCGTTTCTGTATTATCTAGTCTTCGTTAAAATGGCTTTGCAATGACCATGTCCCGGTTTGAAAACCGCATCATGCCAATCCAAAAAGTAGTTTCTCCGTCTGCTTCCCTGGTCTGTAATGACGTCCAGTCATCAGGGAGGGTTGCCTCTGGGGGGCGTAACGTCCCGCACATTCGAGAGTTTTCCCATGGCATTCCTCGGAAAATTGGCTTCGTCCCCATGACCCCAAATCACGACATCTGACAAGAGCCGTGGTTGCTGGTTAACTAGCCAAGTCCAGTATTTGACAGCCTAGGCGTTTGGTCAGCTCGGTCCTCTAAAGAATGCCTGTGTTCCATGACGTACAGATGCCACTGCAAATCTAAGCGGTGATTCCTATTGAATGATGATCTATGATGTCGGCTAGAGGGTTGTGTCTGGCGGCGATGTCGGGTCTGCTTGGAGAGCACGGCCGTACTCTGTATTCAGCTGTGTTCTTGCAGTTTTTGGTGTTCCCGAATTACCCGGAATTACCAGAATCAAGTGTACTGGTGCATGTTAACATACTTCTGGTATAGTTCCTTGTCACCGTTGACGCCAGGTATTTCCTACCCGTAACTGCAACTGGAAATGTCTGATGACTTCTTTCTTTCTGCAGCCGTTTTTTTTCCGCGTTTCATGATACTGCAACACCATGAACACTCGCTCATCGAGAGTAAACTGAAACGTTTGCCCATTTTCCTGCTGGCCATATTCTTTTTCAGGCACCAACATCCACCGACAAGATTGCTACTATCATGATGAATGCACTTTTCAGCATGATAGGATGGTTACATAATTGATATCATAAGAACAATGCACTAACACCAGTGCTTATTGATGGGTGCAAATCCAATTTATTACATACATTTTCACACATTTTACCATGTTTCCTTGCTATTGTTTGAAAATGTTATTCAAAAACGTGTTTCTATCTATCGCTTATGAAAAGTGGCACAGAGTGGATTTCGCTTACCTACAACAATTGCATAGATCTCCAGATTGACTAAAGCATCGTGATGGGGTAAATTGGGACTGGAAAGATAGGTCCTTATCTTGAATTTGACATCAGAAATGTGTTAAATTACGACACGATTTCATGCCTAAAACACGCAATTTCCGAGTGTTACACTTTTAATTTAGACGCCCTGTACCTACCAACAAAATCACAAAGATACAAACAACACATTGTGCATGGCAGAAAAGATAGACAGTATTGTTTGGTATCAGCAAGTATAACATATATGGACCATAAGGGGCTAGTTATATGCATGCTGTCTTCAACTCTTGCCTTGCATTGTAATGTCATTACACATGTTGAAGACTGCATACATACTATGTTGTGTCATGAATAAATTTGCTTTTTAAAATCCGTTTTGCTATAGCTAACCAGCCAGCAAATCGATATCAAGGAAGATTATACCCGTCGATGTATTCCTTAGTGTCAATACTTAGAAGTCAGCGCCATCCCACAAAAATATTTATCAAGGAGTATAATATACTTTCTTGTGATTGGCATTACAGCAATTATTCGTTTTTTGGTGTCTCTCGCAATTTGACATATGAGGTTCTGTCATGTAACCGTTTTTACTACATGTGAGGTTTTGCTTTCAAAGGTCATGCACATATGAGGTTTTTCCCGCCCAGCGAACGATATACAGCCTACAGTTTCAGAGTTATGATCTAAAACAGCAAAAATCAATAAAAAAGGGCACTTTCAGTTGTACAGGGTCAAATTTTAAAGTTGCTCTGATTGGATAAAAAAAAAAAACGGATGCAAATTATTGGTGGAGTTCATAGGATTAAAATAAGGAGAGTTTTTGAACTGTGTTCCTAAAATGCTTAGTGTTACCCGATGTAGGGGGCACCAGAAGTTCAGTGTCTATTGCATTCATTGGGGTTTGACCTTGTTTACCCCCTACTTGTTAAGCAAGCAATTGAGACAGCCAAACTATTCCTTATTTTAATCCTATGAACTTCACCACCCTGTCAACTGCAAGTGGACCTCTTTTTATGATTTTTGTGTTTAGGCCTATGGCTCTTACCTTTTGCATTGTGGATATAAACAAACTATCCTTTTCTTATCCTTATGGTGAGACAAATAACGGTGTATACTTTTAACCCGATTGGGTCAATTTAAAAATTTGACACTGTACAACCTTTGTCTTGGCCCTCTCTCCTTAAGGCACAATTGCTGCCTTAATATCACGTCTCAGGGTCTCAGTGGTCCCGGCCAGACTGTCCCTACATATTTAATCACTCAAACAAACCTTTTGTACTTAAGATGTGTTCAAATGTCCCTGCTCTCCTGTGCCATGCCCAATCGAGATTGCGTCGTCTCCCGAACCCCCATTTTAACCGGAAGTGGGTCAAAATGTTGGTATCGGAAGAAAGCTATTTCGCATCTACACCCTGTGAAATTAAATCTTAGCGCTAAAAAGGTGTTTGGGTTTGCATGTTATGGAGCAAAACATGCCTCCATTTGGTCGACCAATATTAGACTTGGACATTGTTTTAATGGGGCTTATAAAATTATACTTTTAAACACCAGACGAGGGAAATGACGGCTTTAAAACTTTACGATGGCTTATGGGGTCATTACAAAATTTCGTATAAGAAGTTGAGAGTCATCTCTCTTAATGTGGTCGACCACGCTTTGTTCATAGCATCAAAATGAACATTTTTGTAGGCCTAAAATTTAACTGGGATAAAAGAAAAATAGAACTTTCTTCTGATAATAGTAAAACCTGCTTTTGTTATGTGTTCGTCCGTATGCTTTATTCAAAACCTACATTTCTGTATTCGCAATATTTGTTCGACCAAATCTTGTTGTTAACAATGATAAACACCTTTATATAACACATTCTGTTTTTACAACCCACCAAAAAAAAAACTTAACACCTGGCTACTTGCGACGACAGTCAGCAGCAATGATATGCTTCATTAATCGGGTGCCATCAGTGGTACAAGACGCGATTCTTAAGACTAATATCAGTAAATTTTCTGTGCCAGGGAATTATATTCCCAGAGATTGGCAACAAGGGCTAAAATTTTGCTTTTTGTTTAATGTTACATTTTTTTTTTTTTTTTTAATTACATTATAAAATGTATTGGCTACACAACAGTAATTGTATATAGAGAATGGAGCAACGAAACGGGTGGCATCTTGGTCTACCCAAAACACAATAGCATTCCAGAGACACCTGTTTAACAGAAGTTGTATATCGGGTGCCCGTTTTGGGACATGCTATCCCATACGCCCGCAACGTCAAATACAATGAGCTCACTGAATTGGCTTTATTCTGTAGTCTGTTATGATGCCGCTAATCCACATTACAATGGGAACCATTTGTATAATTGACCCGGCGGCTCTTAACCACCTGCTTGGGCTCCTTTCTGGATGACCAATCTGGCCATCAGTGCTTCAATTACGAAGCCAGGTTTCCATCCATTGAAGGATCAGTGATACAACTATAAATATTAGCGAACCCCTTTTAAAAAAATGGCCACTTTTTCATGGGATTGTTAGTGTTAGGCAAACTAAAACCTTTGTTAATCACAGAATGATATCTAAACCACCCCTCTTAACATTTTTCCTTTTTCTCAAATCACTGAGTTTTAAAAAGGGTATTTTTTGCAATAAAATTCCAAACGAACTTCGCTCCTATCCTTTGTGTTCTCACGAAGTTCACAAGGATGAGGCTTGGGGCAAACTTGCACGTGATATATCGCGTATGGGATATATTTTCGCTGGCTTCTGTTTCGGTATTGCATGCGGCGTTGTTGTAAATATACCACAGGGCATAAACATGGTAGCTTCCTTGATTGCTTGTACAGTGTGTACATTGTCGGAATAAATCTGGATTTTTTCGCAAGAATACTCCAATGGCCATGAAAACCATCGGTACGTTTTATTTTAAGGATTATTTCATTATATATGTGCCGATAGATTCATACCAATAATCACTTTAAAAGCCCTAATCCCCTCTTTCCAAGGATATAAGGTAATTTATTACAATGTGCGGTCATGGATAAACGATTAATCATTGTTTGTTGCACCATGGCCAGTCGAGCTTGGGACCAAGTTTCAATACAACTCCCATTCACTTGCATGACTGACGTTATAAGAGAGGGAAAATTAATAGGATTGGGGTTACAGTATTACTTGAAAACCTTGTCCCATGCACGCTCACTTTGTCCCATTGTGCAAAAAAAATGATTACTCGGTTATCATGACCGCACTTGAAACAAATTACCTATCGTGGAAGAGGAGATATGTGGATTTAAGATGCATAGAGTAGATTCATCCCATCTTGTTACCTCTAGTACTTTTCCGCAGGTATGAGCATTGAATGAAGGGGCTGTGCATGTGTTGTGGAAATTAAATTCCACGCTAGTTGAAACAGCTTGAAAACATACAGTCCGATACTGGTCAGAGAACAAATCATTCTAATGCTCAATGAAACCATTCAAGTCTTAAACTCTCAAAACATTCCTAATCCGCATTTGCTTCAAAATGGTATTCAATGTCACAGGTGAGTTTAATGTTATGAATTTGAACGTTTGCAGTTGGATACGAACGGAACAAAAGTCTTTGCACTCTCTATTAAAGATGATGTTAACATAAAAGGCAGATATCCTTGTTGTTCATGAAACATGTGAATCTGGCCCCATATTCTTCCGCCTCTCCCGAACTAATCGACGCTGTCCCAAAACTTTTTCCTCTGGTGACACGATGAAATTGAATCTACTATAATTAATTTTGATTGTATTTTACACAATTACCACCCAAATTGGGGAGAAGTTTTTTGTTGGTTTTTATGATACACTTGATAAAACGCTCCTCCAAAAACCGGTACGCGCATTGTTAACCATCGCATGCTTACTATAATAATATTAAAATTCACACAGCACGCCGTGGACCCGTCAAGCAGAACGGAAATGGCAAAAGTCTAGATGTGAGCATGATCGTGAACGTTTATTTAATTGTTAACAAAATGTAAATGATCTCAATCATGTCTGCAACAACAAGCATTTTTACAAGACAAATTCTCATGTTCAACTAAAGAGTAATATCGCCACATAAAACTCGCTGCTCAACATCATGTTCTCATCTACCATACTATGATTCTGCACACAGAATCGCCAACTAGTTCTTTTTTTGTAAAAATAAGATTGTAACATCAGAAAGGAGCTGGACAGTCAACCTGTTATTAATGTTCCTGATTGCTTTCAAGACACATCTTGTAAAACATATTCCTTCTTGGGAGTGCTTCAGGCCAAATACTGAGAAGAAAGTTTCAAAAAATCATCAACTCATCACCAAGCATGACCAGTCGATAAGGAAAATCTACCTCTTCCAGTGCCTTATGATATTGTTAAGGTCTCTCTTTCTACTGGGGTTTTCCAAAAGAGCTCATTCTGCAATCATTAGGCCTCTAATGAAAAAGCCAACTCTTGAAAAAATACTATCAAGAACGACAGACGTGGCAAAACATTTAACTTTTGCTGGATTAATAAAAAGATTACATGCTCACGTCTCACAGAACACTCAGGATTATTCCAAACTTGCAACACTTACAAATCAGCTGACAGACCATGGCATAGCATTGAATCAGCACTTATTAAAGTTAAAAAGACATTATGTTTCAATTGATGCTAATAAAGCTGCATCTCTTGTTTCTTGGACTCTATCAGCCTGCTTTCGACACGATTGATCACAATATCTTAATTCATGTTTTCTCAACAATTTGTGTCAAAGGGCCCGCGCTAAATTGTTTTCGCTCCTACCTTGCGGGATTGGTTCCCACCAAGTTGATATAGAAGGTCAGCTTCAGAGCCGATTAATTGCAGTTTGGTTTACCACAGGGCTCTGTGTTGGACCTGTTGGCTGCATCATTTACACCCTTACAAGTTGTACGAGTGCTAATCATCTCGTTGCGCTCATAATGTATATGACAGATGACACCCACAGTGTATGTATCTTTTAATCCCAAAGTGCGGTGAGATCGATAGTGCATTATCTCAACTCAAAAATTGTATATCTGATATAAAAAGAACTGAATGACTGCAAACAAATTAAAGGTAAATGGAAAAGGTAAAACAGAATTCTTCTTGCTGCATCGCCATATAAATTATAAACATTTGCCATCTAATGTAACGCTTTCTAATGGAAGTGAACACATTGAAACCTGAAAACCTTTAGGAATTTGAGTGCTTTCTTTGACACTCACATGACCATGTTCATCTTCATATACAATGTAGCAAATCTGCTGTTATTTCATTTACGAAAAATCGCCAGAATCAGGAAGATATCGATCAACATACATGTCACCATTGCTTGCACGTTCTTAATTCTTTCAGTTACTTATTGCAAACAGCCTTCTTCCTCGTCGCCAACTAATGCTATTATCGCCTTAAACGTCTACAGAATGGGCAGCACGTCTTGTATTAGAAGTTGACGGCAAACACGCCCCTGGACAACTTTTTGAAATCACTTCAACGGCTACACAATACGCCAACGGATCATATTTTAATTACTTTGAAAACAAAACCCAAAACCAACATATTTATTTGAATTATATTGATATGCTACAAAAGAGGACAAATACGATCTTCAAGGGTATCTCGTCTTTGAATACCCATCACTAGAGTCTAGCTGGGATAGAACTTCAGAGTATCTGCATCAAAAGAATGGAATAAGCTTCCTGGGTATTTATTAGACAATCTCCATCTACTGCTATTTTCAGAAAATCTCTCAAAAAACTTATTTGTTTCCATAACAGTTTTCCGGTTGTGTATGAGCACCTTTCTAATGTTGTTTTTAATGGTGCAAATTCTCATTGTATTGTATTAATTGTTGTCTTATTCGTCGTTCAGTGTTGCCGTGTGTGGTAACACCCATAGTTGTCTGTCCTTGTTGTCCTTGCTGTAGTTCGGTAGTTATTGCAATGTTCGTTTTGTCATTGCGCCATGTATTAGGCCATTTCTATTCGTGTTGTACAGTGCTTCTTTCAGGCGTTATGATTCCATATTACCTATATTTAATTAGTAGTTTACATTGCACGTTTAACTTGTTTAAGTTATTCTTGCACTTTTAATCTACTTTGTAATGTAACATTTAAGTTTGTAGTTTAAGTATTTTTTTAGCTGTAAGCGCTCTGAGCCTTTTGGAATGGGCACAAATGCTGTAATATTTAGTGTATTGTAGCTTAGTCCGAGTACTCACTGTGCCGCACTAAAGCAAATACATCGTCTACTAACAAGCATAGATAGACCTGTACATTGGACATGTACAGGGTTAAAATGAAAACCAATTTATTTCGGGATTTAAATGTATAAATATAATTTTAACACTTAGTGACAAGGGGTTTTCACTTCCGTGGTGCCCAAGGGATGGGGGGTTCCATTGGGACCCCCCAAGGGAAACACTTCCCGAGGGAAATGTTTGCATGAAATTTATACCACATGTGAATGGTCATAAGACAACCCCAAATCAGCAACAAAAAAAATGAAAGTTGTTATTTTGGCCTGCAAATTAGGGGCAAAACATTGTTTTCAAAACACGCGCAAAATTGGGGAAAAAAAGACGCGGAAAAATGCAAATGAGCCTTGCGATTACACAACACATTTTGAAGAAAACTTATTTTAGTTGATATCTACTCTAGAAGACCAAATTGATAATATTTAACACAAAACTAGCAGTTTTAGGGAATTCCGTGTTTTATTTTTACGGGTGTTGCAAAATGCACGTCATTTTCCATTAGAGTTTGTACAGAACGGTTTGGCACAATCCATGAGAATTGTTTGTTTTCAGCACATAAAGGGTTATTTTTTTTAATGTACTAATAAATTGTTTACTTACATGTATGGGTGAACTTATTTCAGCAAAAAAAATGCTTGGTTCTGGTTTCTTATTCTTAGTTGTAAAAATATTCTGAAATGACTTCCGCTAGTGCCAAGGGGGGGGGGGGTTTTTTTTTTTTTTTTCCATGGGGACCCCCTACTAATTAACTCATTAACGTGGCTTGGCCAATTTTACTTATTTTGGTATGAAAAAGAAGCGCATTTAAAAGTCCAGACATTACAAAACAATTTTCGGCGCAAAAAATCCCACGCGTAGCGGCCAGGACGCGAAACAAAATTTGGCGGGGGTCCCTGGAACCCCCCCCCCACTTGGTCCTATTTAGTGTTAACCCATCAAAATTTTACGCCAAATTTGTTAATGTAAGATGGTGTTCATTTTCGGTCGTTATGGGGATACACAAAAATAATCGGTGTTATCTTTATATGTACCAAAGAGACAGCTCCGATCTTCCAATGATTATCTTCGTCCTTGACTACCCTATCACTATTAGCTGAGTATTAGCTGGTGATAGAACCTTCACATATCTGCATCAAAAGAAATGGAAAAGCTCCTGATTTATTCCGACAATTCTCCATCTACTGCTCTTTTTTCAAGAAAATCTCTCAAAACTTATTTGTTTTCCATAATCAGTTTTTTTCAGGTTTTGTAGATGCCCTTTTCTAATGTTTGTTTTTTAAGGGTGCAAATTCCATTGTCGTCTTGTCTTAATTGTTGTCCTTTATTCTTCTTTCAAGTGTTGCTTTTGGTGGTAACACCCATCATTGTCGTCCTTGTGTCCTGCTATAGTTGTATTTTATTGCAATGTTTTCCTTTTGCATTGCGCCATGTATTAGGCCATTTCTCTATTTCCCGTGTTGTACGTGCTTCTTTCAGGCGTTTTAATATTACATATTAACCTATATTATAATTAATTATTTTACATTGCACGTTTAACTTGTTTTATTATCTTGCACTTTAATATCTACTTTGTAATGTACATTTAAGTTTGTAGTAAGTTATTTTATTAGCTGTAAGCGCTCTGAGCCTTTTTGGGATGGCGCACAATGCTGTAATATTTTATTGTATTGTAAGCCTTAGTCCGAGTACTCTGTGCCGTACAAATGCAAATACATGTCTACTAACAAGCATAGATCGACATGTACATTTTGGACATTGTACAGGGTTAACATTAACAACCAATTATTTCGGGATTGAAATGTCTAATTAATTTGAACACTTAAGTGACCAGGGTTTTCACTCCCGTTGGTGCCCCAGTATGGGGGGTTCCATGGACCCCCCAAGGAAACCACTTTTTCCCCGAGGAATTTTTGCATGAATTTATTACCACTTGAAGGGTCATAAGACAAGCCCAAATCAGCAACAAAAAATAAATTTGTTATTTTGGGCTGCAAAATTGGGCAAAACATTGTTTTTCAAAACACGCGAAAATTGGGAAAAAAACGGCAAATGCAAATGAGCCTTGCGCTTACACCAAACATTTGAAAACTTCTTTTTTATGTTGATATCTTTCTAGAGACCCCAATTATATAATTTAACAAAAACAGCAGTTTTTAGGGATCCTGTATTTTTTACGGTGTTGCAAAATGCAAATCGTCATTTTCCCAGAGAGTTTGTACAGTAACGGTTTGGCACATCCTGATGAAATTGTTTTTGTTTTCAGCACATAAAGGGTTTAATTTTTTTTAAATGTTATAAAATTGTTTACTTACATGTATGTTGAATTCTAGCATCAAAAAAATTGCTTTGGTTCTTGGTTGTCTTATTCCTTATTTTTTAAAAATTATTCTGAAATAACTTCCGTTGTGCCCAAGGGGGGGGGGTTCCATGGGACCCCACTAATAACTCATTAACGGCTTGGCCAATTTTTAATTTTTTGGTATGAAAGAACGCATTTAAAAAGTCATACAATTACAAACACTTTCGGCGTCAAAAAATCCCACGCGTAAGCGGCAGCGCAAAACAAATTTTGGGTCCCTCGGAACCCCCCCCCCCCCTCCCCCCCTGTCACTTAAGTGTTGTTAACCCGGATCAAATTTACGGGCCCAATTTGTTTAATGTAAGAGGTTTGCATTTTGCGGGCTCGTGTATGGGTTACAAGACAAATCATCGGTGTTACTTCATCCAATCTGTCTGACCGAATTACAGAAACCTAGATGCAATCCCTCATTGCGTTCTTCAGGAAGATTATCTTCAGTGAATTTTTCTTTAGCTATCTGAATAATGTTTTGCTTGCTCTGTCTTGCCCTATTTCCGCACCATCTGAATCTTACGCAGAAGACCATCTTCTTTCTGTAGAAGAATGTAGTGCTTATCAAACCTCTAAACAAGCTTTCCAAAGTCTAGGACCTGTACAATCAACCTCGATAACCATTATTTTTTGCGGAAGTTTTTTTTAAAAATTTAATTTGAGAATTTTACTTTGCAAGTACGTTAGAACAATAATGATTAATTTGTATTTTCAGAGAAGTTGAGTATGCACTATGACCTGTATTCAGTCCAAGCTCTATGGTTCTTTTACCATTTCTAACCATATTCTATCAAGTGTATAGTAATAATAGTTTAAAAACTAGCTATGTTACCCTATAGTCAGGGGTCCAACATTTAAAAAAGGCTTTAAAATTGAAGATAGTTTTTACCCCTCGAGCGAACTTTTTTTACCACAACATATATCTATATCTGGAACCCCGGATTACGAAACCAGAGGGTCGTAAAATTCGCCTGGATTGCAAAAAAGTAGATATTTACGCAATAGAGATGACGTCTCAAATTTTTGGTGAAAATATCTGAAATTTTTCTATTTTATTTTTTGCGTTTATGAAATAGTCCCCAATGTTCATAACCTTTTTATTTCACTTTGTTAGAGCTATCATGATATTTTACAATTTGTTGTTAGAGAACGTTTTAATTTCATTTTCCCTTCCCCCTCCCCATTGACACATGTACAAAATAGGGTTCAATGCAATTTTCCTCAAAACGTAATTTCCTCTGTTTTATCAGATGTCTAAAACTACTTACTAGTTTCTCTGATGCACAATTTATCTAATTTTATTCCATTTTTAAACACTTCTCATATACATTTGGCTGTTCTGATAAGGAATTTATGTTTGATTTCAAAATTGTAACTCTAACTCTTCATAACTTGGCCAAAATTTGACGACGTCATCACAATTTGACCTCCACATGTAAAAAATAATGGATTTTTAAAAAATGATTGTGTTTTTTTTTTTTTTTTTTTTTTTTTTTTTTTTTTAAATGCATTTTTGAACCTTAATATGATCTAAATTTGCCAATGATCTGCGAAAAAAGAAATCCGCATTGATGTCTGTACAAAATTGCAACTTCAAGCTTATTTTTCTCTCGCAGGTACATTTCCCACAGTTTGGGAGGTCCACAAGGCTTGCATACTTCCACTAGTTTTCCTTTTTTTTGTTTCCGGGAATTTGTGACCACAAAAAGTTTGGGACATTGATTAGAAGTTCATGATGTGTGCTTTGTATGTCAATATTGATTTATGATTCACATTTTTAATTAAGAACGGCCCCTCTGTTTGTTTTATTACAGGCAAATTATCACAATACTATCTAAGCAGAAGTACAATACAATACTAAACAATCAAATTGCATTGCGCAAATTACCATTTATGAAACAATTTCACTTAGTGAGAACTAAATTTAAAATTAATATTGGCAAAAATAAAAAAAAAAATGCGCAATTTTAAACATTTTTTTTTCCATTTTGGGTTATTAATTCTACTTAAGTAGCTTTCTGATGTGCTTTTAATATACCTAAAATGCAGGTGATCGGATATTAGGGCCTTAATTTTCCGCATTCCAAGATTTTTCAACTTTCATAGTTTGAAGAATTTAAAACTTTGTTTAAATTCGTTTGCATAATTTTGCACAAATCCAATATGAAGCAAAATTTTTTCAAAGTTTGGCCAGATTGTAGTGAGATTGCAGAGGCATTTAACATGGTATATTACCCCATGGACAAAGAATCAATAAAAACATAAATAACAACGTTTTGTGATGCATGGCATTTGGTTTGATAGCCATTATGTTTTGGTTTGTCTGTTTTGTTTGTTTATTGTATTTTTTGTTTTTAACTATTTCCGCCATGAGGACGGTCAGAAGCACGATCAGGTCAGGGGTCTTTACCCATGTGTTCAGTGCAAATGAAGCCAATAGGAAATTGTATGCAGTTGTAGGCAGACACCTTGGATTCACAATAGAAGCATATCGTTTGCCCTCGGATTTTGCCTTACCTGTATTGTCTACGTGATACATAGTAGTAGCTACTGGTTTTCCGGGGGGGGGGTATGGGGATTGTGCTTTTTGTTTTGTATGCTCAATAGTCAAGGAGTAAGCAAAAAAGCAAACGCGCTTTAAAATATGCAGGTTCCATCCATTTGTATTAGACTAGTGGAACTATCCATAAATCCCAGCAAGTAAAAAAATTTGCCATAATAATGATAATAATACTGTTAAGATTTCATACTAATGTTAAAAAAATTGGGTAATATGAAAGACTGAACGGTTTTAAAGATTTTTAAACTTTCTAAAATTTTGGACGGTTTTGAAACTTTTTCTTTAACAATAGTCAACAAAAGGTATTAAATAGGTTCAGAATTTTCTTTTTTAAAATAGTATGAAAGAAAACGAGTCACAAAAGTTCTGCATATTGGTTTATGTTAGCGGTCTTGTGTTATTCTGTGATCAAACTGTTTATATAGTATTATGTAGCCGACCAAAAGTCCAGTAAGTAAGTTTTATTGGAAAAGGTAAAGCATATTAATAACGCTTTGTGTCTGTGTTACTGAATTACCATTCTAGTAAGGGACTGGGGAATCCGTGGGATTTCAATGATTAAGCATCACACCTATTTAGTTACCTTAAATATGGTCCCAGAGTCCAGAGAAAAGAAAGTTTTGATTGGAGAATTCCAGGCAGTGGCAGATGGCGGCCATATTGGTTTTCAAATGGCTGCCAGTTGGGTATATTTTCAAATCATAACTAGAGTTGTGAATGTGCTAGGAGACTAGTTTTGGTGCCAAAAACTAATGGTAAAACCTACAACTCTCTGGAAGGGATAAGTGGATTTCTTGAGATGAAACATTAAGAATTTGCAGCCATTTTGTTTTCAAAATGGCCCGCCAATACCATGTTATTGTCATTTTCTGCAGGTCATTGTAGTGTGTGGTTTCATACAAAGTTCATTATGTTGACACAATCTCCATAACAGTAAGATGTATATATAAAGAGGGGTTTTTTGGTTGTTAAGATGTGAATATAAAAAGAAATCGTTCAATCCATCTTGTATAATTGTATATCAAAATGGCAGCCATTATGACTAATAATGACTGTAGCCAAATTGCTAGAGACTTGACAACTTAATAATTACTAGACCAGAAACAATGCATCTTGGAGGCAGCAGCTTAAACAGCGCGATATTGCAACATTCAAACACACTACACGAAACCACACACCGGATGGGTAGTGCAAGCTTTCATGGTTAGTGCCCATTTCAAATGAACCCATGGAGAAAGTGGCATTCATCAGTTTTAATTCAATATCTGTTATTATACAAATCCAAATCCCCAAATGGAGTTCTCCGAAATTAAATCCGCAAGTAGTACCACTGAGAAATTTTTTTTTTCGATCCGAGGACCCTTTGCTCCAGATGGTAAGCTTGCAACCGCTAGACCACGCCAGTTCTCCCACGCCACGCCACTTTGTTTACCCCCCATCTTACCAAGATTTTTGCAAACCCCATTGCTTATGATTTTGGTACCAGTGGGTAGCATGGTCCTCGTCTTCCATGATACTCAAAAGAAGTATGAACAAACCTAGTATGCATCACAATGAGTAATAAACTATGCAAAGTCTGCACACATTGTTATATTCCACAAAAATAGCGAAAATCCACTTTGCCTATAAAGGTAGGAAATATGGATTTTCATGCGGTTTTTCGTTCTAAAGGTGGAATTGACTAATTGCACAACACGAACATAAAGTTGTGAGAGCTGTTATAATAAGAATATTTACCATAAAAGTGTACCATAAAACTATCCCCCCCCCATACACACACACACAACACATACACACACAAACACTCATGACTTGAAGGTAGCTCTAACCTTTACAAAAAAAAATCGCTAAATTTACCAAAAAAAAAAAGATTGATGAAAAACAATTACCTGGAAGCATTTTGCGAAGGCTATTGGCGTTTAAAGCAACAGAGGTACGTTTAGGGGTTGTCACCCTTGTTAGACGAGGGCTAACAGATAACAAAAACATGTTACAAGTTAATAGAACACCCATACTCACACCAATGTAAATGTTAGAAGCAGTACTATTTTGTGATGCGTACATTAAAGCGTCCTGTATAGGTTGGTCAATGAGTGCTGTATGAGAGATGGATGTGATTAATCTATTGGTTAGAGGAGTATCCTTAACACTGCACTTTGTAGTTGTTTAACTGGTAGGATTCCCACAAATATGATATACAAGAACAAGCTCACTATTATAATTCACTTTGCAAGAGTCTCCTATCATAACAGACCAGAGAGGTAGAATTGTGCCCACAAAACAGAAAAGTGAGCCATATTTTAAACTTATATTAAAATTCACTTTGCGTTGTTTATAGGTGATGAGCCCCATCAAAATATGGATTCTCATGAGCAAGCTCCACATCAATCCACTTCGTGTTAAGGGTTGTCGTCCTCATCTGCCAGGGCGGGGGACATTGGTTATGTCCACTAAATTCTGAATTCATCAGACTCGTGGAACACATCAGTAAGTTCTGTAGAGTCAGTCCATTATACATTTACACTAACGGGGGAGGGGAAGGATTTTACCATACGGTAAAAAAAGTGTGCAAATTAATGTTGCGTGAAAAAAATCAAAATCCGTGCTATCGAATTTAAAAAAAAAAAAAAAAAAAAAAAGTTTTTTTTTTTGTCATCCACTAAATCCCATCTGTAGTAATTGGGTCGCCGCACCTCTGGATTTGATATGTCATTGTACCTGATCGGTCGCCTTTCTGATCTCGAATGGTAGATAGTAAAATTGCTGTCGTGGTAGGAGCAGCCTACCAACCATTGTGCCTGTTCTTGCCTTGTTGTTAATTGGCGCGACCAAACAAAATACTCACATCAAGAAAAGGAAGGTTCGTCCGCTTCCAAAACAGATAAAATTGTACATCTGCTAACTGACACATAAATGTTTTTGATGCGGCTAATAGATGCTGCATATGCTGTTTCTGCCACTCCGGGTGTGAAGGGCATATTCTTGTTCATCATCGGGGCCAAATTTCTTCAGTCCTTAAAAATCAGCTTTCCCTTGCAGCAAAATCTCCCAGTGACATTGCACATGATAGTGCATGGAAAAGGGGAAGAAACGCGGTCTTCTGGCATCCAGAGCATTGTAAAATAGGGGCATATGGTCTTCTTATATATCATGTGACAAAACAGGCATAATACAGAAGAATGGCTGTAGAAAGGAGCGTGCTGTGTTATGGTGAATAAATTTACAGATGTGGCATCAAATGATTGTGTAGCATTTGACTATGGAGAATGAGCTTGTGTGGGCTTCTGGACGTTTGGTTGAGACCTATTCAATTTTTCGATGTGTGGATTACAAGGCAAGAACAGGACAATCGAGAGGGTCAGGTGTCGGTCTCCGACTAGAGCTGCACTTTACCAGCTATCATCGAGCCCGAGACCACTCAATGACAATGAGAGTGTACCAAATCCGGAGGTTAACCAAAGCCCAATTACTACGGGTTTAGGATTTGGTGAATAGCAAACTCAAGCCGTGATGACATCGTTGGCCTCTTCTCCAGATTGCAGTAATTATGTGGTGAAAGACCGTGATTGGCCAAGCTTGATGTGGCAATAAATTGTGCAAAGTGGAAAGAAAGCAAGAACTAAAAGAACTTTGTGGATCTTCATACGAGTCTGATGAATGCAAAGAATGCAGAAAGAGTGGGATCTAACCAATGCCCACAATGTTAAAACTGACCGTTAAAAAACAAATCGTTTTTTTTTTACTGGCAGGTGGGACTCACAATGTGCAATAACTGTACCAAAATGTCATTTTAACTGTTTGAGTCCCAGTTGCCAGATAAAACGAGTTTTATGTCATTTTTAACAGTGCAAATAAAAGTTGATGTGACGACAGGTGAGTAGGAAAACTTTAACACTTGTGGCTAAAAATAGGCATTTGCACAAGGGAATGTGGGACTGATACCCCATAAACAATCCCGACAGTGCACTTATGCTCTGTATTGTTTTACCGTACACCATCTAATCATTGATATGCATAGGATCATGAAATGTATTATAGTGCGTTGTTCTTGCATTAAATCAACATTCGTTGGGCTCTCATACCAAATAAACAGTTCCACAGTGCACTTAAGACTCAAAGAATTAAATGGTACTCTGACAAAATAGGACTGGTTAAGTTCTACAGTGTAGTTTTTTTAATCATTGTTGTTCTATGTACATAGGGACAGTGTTTTGTTATCCTCTTTAATAATAGAGTTTATCATGTTTAGTAATGTGGCAAGTAGAATCATTCCACTCGGCCCATTCCACTGCAATGTTTTTGTTTTTCCTTTATACCGTTATGTACGATTATGAACAAGGATATATAGTGCATTTATCTTCTCGCTTCAGGTGGGGACATCATTGTGATCCAGTGCCCAAAGCATTCAATCGTGACGTTGATTGAAGCACTGACGTTAAAGTGTGACAGGAGATATAGTCGTCTGGACTCAAACTCCACTACAATGGTGAAGAATAATAGCATTCAGTTGAATCTTCAGGCCACATTAGTTTCCACACGTTTTATTCCGTTGGTGTCTGTGGAGCCCGGACTTTTTACACCGATGTAAAAGGAGAATAACCGGGCTCCATAGACGAAAATGGATTAAAGCGTGAAAGAATCAAACTGAATCAAGGGCCCTATTCTTTACCGGTTTAGGTGGACTATGAGTCCGGCGGGACTATAAAAAGTTACACGACACTTGAGATGTACGAATAAAAACTGCCTGACCCTGTGGATATCATTGACATGTGGAAGCCAAAGGACACCCTAGCATTCGGGTGTAGCATAAAGCCCTATGATTAATTTATGACTTTTACAGGTCAAAATGGCGCCAGTTTTTTGAAATACAATTAACACGATGGGTTGGAAGAATTACTTATTTACTCTCAACAAATCCCCAAAACAACTTTATATACACCTTGAGACTGTACCATAAATTGTATGAAACTCACCAATGAATAGCTAAACATTTACAATAAAACATCGGTTAATTGGCAGCCATTTTGCAAAACAAAATGGTGCAGTCGTAATGTTCATTTTGATAATCTAGGCCCCTTTGTGATCCCCTTCAAAAACTTGTGGGTGCTTACATTACGTGTTTGAAACCCCAAAATTAGCTTCCTAGCACATTCAGAACTCGAGTTATGATGTGAAAATATACCAAAAGGTCGGCCACTTTTTGAAATCAAGAGGCCGCAGCTGACACCCCTGGGGAATCTCCTTCATCAAACTTTTTCTCTGTTTTTTTTTCTTTGGGATCTACTTAGGGTGTCTAAATAGGTGTGATGCTTAATCATTGAAAATCCCACGGGACTTCAAATCAAACACATCCCCCTAACTAGTAAGTGTCATTATAAACTGTAAATAAATAACTATAATATAACGACATGTGAGGGACAGTGAAATTAGTTCCAAATTTTCGTTATACACGGGTGGAAAAACAATAAATAACAAAGGAAATTGGTTTCGGGTTTAAGAAAAATACTTCTTTATAACAGTTGTTTTTTCTTATATCAAATTTCGTTATAATGAGTCTAATGTAGCTGGAAATAGTAAAAGGGGGGGACCGCGATAGATATATTGTTTTGAAATAGAAAATTATTATCTGGCTTATTGTTTTTGTAATTGAATAGAAGTCATAATGACAGTCAATTTTTAATCCTATATAAATCAAGGTACAGGCGACAAAGTTGATTAGGATTCGGTGCCAACAATGGCAAGAAACATAATACCACCACGTCTCATGGAAACCGAGTAGTAAATAGTTGCATGGCGATTTTATTTAAAGTGGCCTAAGTTCTAAGTTCATCAAAAGTCATGTGCAACTGAATGAATGGGATTTACAGCGAAACGCGGAAGAAGGAGAATATGCAAAACACAGTTCAATGTGTCCAAGTTGAGTGGGGTTTATCTCCCTATGGAGGTCCTAGACGTATATAAGACAATCCATTATAAAGCATTCGCAGTAGGCGGTGGCTGGGCAATGGGAGTTGGATCCAAAACCGGGAAAAATAAAAGGGTAATTAAAATAACAAGAGACACATTTTCAGCATTAGAAACTAATTTCTGGCACATTTATTTTGTTACTGAGCTTAAAAATGAAGAGATGGTGGCAAGATTGCTTCCTCCTAAGATCTTTAACTATATGAAAGAATATGTGAACTCTCACACGAAAAACCGGCTGAAGTCGTCGGAGGAAAATTTTCATTTGGAGATAGATGCCGATTTGAAATGCTGCGAAAACAAGCTTTAACATGATTATTAACATTCAAACATTGCACTTCTTTTGTTCATCCATAAATCAATATATGCTTTGAATTCTTTTGTTTTCTATGATTTTACACAAGTTTATTGATCTCTTGATCCTAAAGTACTCGGCGACTTTGGCCTGTTTTGTGGGAGCAGGTCCCAGATACTTGTAATATTTAGTTATATCATCAAAACAATTATGAAAAGTATAAATTAAAGGTTCGTGTTTTTTTGACCATTATAAGGAACATCGATCTCATATGGTTTACCAACAATGCTTACAATTCACGATGATAACATGACCTCCTGATGAGACCTTTAGAACCAAACAACTACCAAGAGTATTTGTTATTTTATTTCAATTATATCTCTAAAAATAAACTTTGTGTGAAAAACTGTTAGAAAATTAGGTGCAAGAAAGAATGTATGATGTATATGGCTTGACATTCAGAAATTCAGTTCTGGGTATTTTATTGTTTTTTTTTTTTTTTCGGTTTGGACGGCCCTGGTGTTACCGCCTATATGTTTATTTATTCCATTCTTACAATTGATTAAATGGCACATTTCTTACATATCATATTTTCACATTTTACGTTAAATATAAGTATTAATTACAAAAATAAATAATGTTAAACCGGATTTATGTATTTTATACAAACAAAAACTTGGCACCACTCTCCCAAACACCACCCCTCCCCCCCCCACCTTCTCAGCGAACATAATATTCCAATCAAAAAAGTAATTTCAACCATAGTATGATATAAATGAATATAATGAATTATCAATATTTGTATGAATATTGTAAAGCAGTAAGAAAAAATTATATTAACTCGAAATTATTTCCCTTTATCCAATTTCAATTGACAAAGGCCCCTTCCCCCACCTGGCCATTTGTTTATGAAATAAGGAATTAATTCGAGTTTTTCAGTAGGATATAATTTTTCAAGGTTTATAATAGTTTTCAATTTTTCTTTGAGAACAATAAATGAAAAGAGCAGGACATTTTTTTTGTCACATTCTGGTTCTATTTACATGTAGTAAACTTTGTTAAAACGAGGCAACCAAATTTAGGGCCGAATTGCATATTTTAAATCAACCCCCAAAGAGGAATATTGATATTTATTTAGAGTAAAATGGGGAATCCAAAGCCTGACTTAAAAAACCAGTTTTGTATTTGAGACCCAAATAATCTTAAAACTTCTTACATTCCACTAATATGTGCTTCAATTGTCTCAGCTTCTTCTTTTTGCAAAATAAGTACATATATATCAAATTCTTCGACCTATTTTATAACATAAACGCAATGAATTTGTAGTTAAAGCTCTATTGAGGACCCTGTATTGGAACCATCTTAGTTTTTGGTATCCATTGATACATCTAAAAGGATCAAAAACAGAAATGTTTTCTTCCATCATTTACTGAAAAAAAACAACTTTAAAATTTTCAATTCCAGTTTGGTCTCGATTTTGGTTCCTTGAATGTGCAAGAGGAATTAAAAAAAAACCCCCCCCCCCCCAGGGGGGGGGACAAAGAAAGGGGGGGGGGGAAACCCTGCACCATCTTCTTATCCGTACAAAATAAGAGTTGAACTGCAAAGAAGGAATAAAAGGAAAGTGTATTTGACTAATATAAAACATCTGTCTGAAAACAAACAACACAACAAAAAAAAAAGGTGTTTTACAAAAACTTTTCTTGATTGCACTAAGACCCTGTTCTATCCAGAAAGTGTTGTCCGTAGGCATATTTCTCTTTCAGTTATATTAATTCATAAAAGGCCACCAAATCCCGTTACCCGATCGCGAAGTAGTCGTAAAATAATTCCTGCTTGTGACCATCGTTTTGAGATTTAGTTCCTTTCCACCATTGAAAATAACTATTTTCCCATATATAAGAGTTAGAACTCTTCATAGTTTTAGGGATATGTCTTTCTTTGGATTTTATGCCAAACTAGAAGAAACTTCCTTCCAAAAAACAAATTATTTGTGTTCTTTGCGAATTCAAGGTGAACTAAGCCCTTGTCGGATCACTTATCGTGAGTCCCGTGTATGTATGTTTGTAACATCTATCCAATAGGACGGCCTTCTAAGAAAGATTTTAGAAAGCCGTTCCTATTGGCTCCGTCTGAATTTGGAAATGGTTTTTGAAAAAAAGAAATAGCAGATATGCGTTTTGAATGGTAAAAGTTTATTATAACCTCATTCTTGAATGTTTACATTTCATCCTAAATTTTGCATGCATTCTCAATAGTACACTACAATGCGCCAGTCATATATATTTTAAAAAAAAGCAACAGGGACCTGACACTCTGCCAGCTCGCATAATGAAAGTAGCTGCCATCGATATTGCACCACTTCTGACGACGATTTTGCAAAAGTCTCGGACACTCGCATAGTACAACCTGATTTTTGTTATTGCCAACATTAACTCATCTTATAAATGACTTAAGGAGTACTGGGCATCCATCAGAATATCTTCCCTCTATCAATAACATGGTTTTTGGTAAGGTTTTATATTGAGCATACGTTATAGTTTTTAGATAAATGTTATGATGCTACCAAAACACAACTGATTGGTAACGCTGAAGATCTGGCCAAATCCATCGATGACTATAACGCTTGGCTCAATTGTATTGGATTTTTTCCAAACCTTTGACCGACGAGCCCTGGCAAAATCACAACTACAAACTAACACCGTAACTGTTACGGCGTAAGAGAACCTCAATGTGTCTTGTGGATTTAAAATGCTCCCAGCTTTGTGGTAATAGAGCAAGTCTTTCCGATTGGGTACCCGGTAACATTAGTGGTACCACCCAGGAAACCATCTTGCCTCTTCTATTTCTGAAATTATCAACGATCTATCACTTGGTAGCACATACATACCTCCGTTTGGCGACTTGCTTCATGTACATTCAATCTCCAGCTTAGTGACAAGCAACCAAACACAAGAAGACCCTGAACCAAGCTCTAACACTCATAATGCCGGTCAATGACTTGGTAGATTCCTGTCACGATGAACAATGCCATCTACTGAGGTTTATACGCAATAAGGGTTTCGTGTACATATACGGCTCGATCATTTATGCAAAAATTAATAACTAAGTCGAAGACACGCATATTTAACCTTGTATATATTCTGAAAGGTTATTGTCACAGCATTACTTGTGGCTGAAAAATTGAAGACAAAATTTCGTCCAACGTTTAAAATGCAACAAAACTAAAGGCGAAATTGACAAAAAATTGGCTGAAAATCGAGATGGCGGTCGTGAAGCTATTGATTTTTTTATGTGCTTTACAAAATAGTCATCAGAAGAAATTAAGTGGAAGACACAGCCTTTACATGTTTTATAATGAAAGATAATTGATCAGGATTAATTTAAGATTTAAAAAAATTGTAAGCAAAATTCATCTTTGGTTTCAAACTCCACAAAAGTAGGAAAATGGTCCAAAAAAATCGAAAATGGCTGATATAATCAATACTGGTCAGGGCCAAACCCTTTGGGCATAGGGACGATCCTGGGGCACTCCCTATTTAGAGGGAAGGGTAATGTGGCCTTTGCCCCCCCGGGCCATGTTAAAATTGGGCCTGTAAAAAAAGGGGAGGGGGGCATTCAGTACACAAACTGATCAAAAACCAGGTCAGTTGGTATGAAGCTTAAAAAGGGAACCATTGGATAAAAAACTGTAATATTAGGGTTATTGGGTAGAAATTGGGCAAAAGAGAGTCATTGTGTACCACATTTAAAACTGCAAAACAGTATCAAACTGCAAAACAACCTGGGGTTCGTCCGCGAAACATGAATCGTAAGTATAATACGTAAATTAATGCTGAAGCTTGTTACGATTTCTACAAAGTTGTGACTTACGTGCGTTCGCGAACAATGGACGTTAGACCGTCGTAGGAATACACCGCTCTCCGCATAACTTTAAGATCATTAGTCGTGTTCCGTCTAGTTGGGTATAATTTTTGGGTGCAATTATGTACGAGTTGGTGTTGAATGTCGTTCTTCGACAAACGACTAACGGATTTTACAAGCGTACGTGTGTTTTTGGGGTGAGCCGACCTATTAAAATCTGATAAGGTACCGGACAACCCCTCGGCGATTTTAGATTCCTGCTGGTAGATGAGAACTGCGTTTCAAAATGTAACAATTAAAATTATATCATAGCAATCGGCCTATTTTGTTACTATTACCTGCTTACTTTGATTGATCTTAGATAAGGCCTAACACCGGCCACAGAAAAAAGGCTTTCAAAACCAAAGAGGGCGGCTATTTTTTT
The DNA here is from genome assembly GCA_023653785.1 of Ophioderma brevispina. Classification (NCBI taxonomy): domain Eukaryota; kingdom Metazoa; phylum Echinodermata; class Ophiuroidea; order Amphilepidida; family Ophiodermatidae; genus Ophioderma; species Ophioderma brevispina. The sequence goes on along the minus strand of JAMKCH010069873.1, from coordinate 33 downwards.
CTCATTAGGAATCTATTCGTGTAGGTTGCAAAG